>PVJH01015213.1:0-54339 GCA_004026705.1 Nesogale talazaci
TTATATATAAAAGAAATAGGACATTAAGAAAGCATCCCAGTCCAGTCCACTACAAAGTCATAAGTCTGATATTAGCCCATAAGCCTGATACCAGTCTACAATGTCTCCTTCCAACTCACGCAGTCACAGGTCAGTGGGTATGGTGTATATATAAGAGGACTAGAACATTAAGAAAGCATCCCAACCCAGTCCAGTTTCGACAGCGTTCCCCTCATAGCTTCTCGCTTCCAGGGCTCAGGGTCCATCAACCACATCCAGTGGTGGCAGAAGCAACTCATCGCGGATCTCCATGTGGCCTCTCCAGCTTCAGAGGTCTGGTTCCATCAGAGCAAAGCTGTGTGGTCTCTCCTCCAGCTCCTCAGATGCTGCCTTCTTGTCCGTGATTCATCGTCTCTGAGACTAACTCCCAACAACCAGGGGGATAGCTTCTCATTGTCAGAAGGGACATATGGCAAGATTTCCCAGAAGTCTCAGGAGGAAGCCATGCCCACACGGAGGCCTCATTGGCTACTCAATGGCTATCTCCAGATGAACAGGCTAGACTCCACCCCGACACCTCAGTCATGAAATTAACAAAAGCACATGACTGCCACAGGAATCCTGGCGACATAGTGTTTATTATGCATTGGCCTGGAGACCAATACGTACCCTCTAATCAGCAGCTTGAAACCACGAGCTACTCTCCAGGGGCTTTCGGTTGCTATAAAGAGTCACAGACTTGGGGCTGAGTCCTGGTGGCACAGTGGTTGTGTGCAGGGCTGCAGCTCACAGGGCTGACGGTTCAAATCCAGCAGCAGCTCTCCGGGAGCAAGGCTGGGCTTCCTACTCCCACCAGGAACAACAAAAAAAGAGTTACAGACTTGGAAGCCCAGAGGGAGTTCTACCTGCCCGACACGGTTGCTCTGAATCAGAATATCTTTGATGGCGGTGAGTTGAGTTGATATACAACATTGCTTACTCTGTATAATTTTTTTTTTTTTTTTGGTTTTTGGGCATCACTGCTCTCCGATGGTGGGAGTAGGAGGCCCAGCCCCACTGCCGGAATTGAACCTCCGTCCCAGTGGGCCGCAGTCCCGCGCACAACCACTGCGCCACCAGGGCTCAGTCCACTCTATATAATTTTTAATTAAATATATTATTTGGTATAATTTTATGATGATAAAAAAATCTTGATTTTTTTTTTCTTTTCCAGCTCACACACCCATGGGCTGTTGCTCTAGAAGACATAGAGAGAGTGGGATAGGAGGCGGCCTGCCTACTTTCAGATACCCCTCCTGTCTTTCCACCCTGAGAAGGTGTCACCACTCCCTGCAGTGGGGACCAGGAAAGGAGGAATTGCAGGTCTGCTTCCTCTGAGAACTCTGGGCCACTTCCAGTTGTCACTACAACCTACTCTTAGATGGGGTCAGGTCCCGTTAGCCCACTGACCCTCAGCCTCATCATCTATTTGTGGATTTTTCTCCCATGCGAATAAAAGAGAAAGCTCAGGGTTCTTGGGGGCGCTTCTGTCAGGGGGTGGGGATTTGCTCAGTGAGAAAGTGCTGGAGATTGGTGCCTCCTGCAAGGGTTAGGAAGTGGGGGTGTAGTTGTTTGCTGTGTAAGGAGTTGTGAGGCTAATTGGTGCAAGGTACAAGCACCTGCTGGGATGTCCATCAAAGGAGCACTGCAGGCTAGGTATTGGGCTGCTCACCACAAGGTGGGCAGTCAAACCTACCAGCCACTCCAAGAAAAAATGGTGATGTGGGGCTGAGCCCCGGTGGCGTAAGTGGTTGAGTGCGGGACTGCAGCCCATGGGCTTGGCGGTTCAAATCCATCAGCGGCTCTCAGGAGCAGTGCTGGGTAGCACCCACAGCCACCAGAGAGCAGTGACGCCCCAAAAAACAAAAACAACAAAAAAAGAATGTTACAAAAAAAAAATGGTGATGCTCTCTGCTCCTATAAAGATTTGACAGTCCGGGAACCCTATCAATGGTTGCAATGAGTTAGAATTGAGTTCATGGCAGTGGGCTTGCTTTGTTGGTGTGGGACCTACATAGGGTCTCTCAGTAGCACATATAGTATGCATGTGCCTCCTCCCTTATAGGGGTCTGAACACACTCAGAGGTGCTGCGGAAGTAAGACCTAGCAATGTGCCTTGTTAAGGTTTCAGCCAAGAAAACTCCATGGAGAGGTTCTTGTCTGTTAACACATAGAGTCACGATGAGTCCGATGAGTTTTCATTTTGGGAGGGCCCAACGGTGGGACTTTGTCTGCACGTGTGACAGAAACAGGAGCCTTTCTTTTTAGGGAACGCACAAGGGGATTTCACAAAGTTTGGGGGAGGGGGAAGCAGAATGAAAAGAAAATGGAATCATTCCCTGAAATTTTGGATGCCCCATTGAATTAGCCATCACCAACAGACCAGGAACTATAGTCAGAAAGAGGACTACTTCTATGTGTGCAACTGAAATTTAGAATCAGAAGAAACTTGAAATCAGTCTATTGTCGTGCATCTAGACTGTCCCTTCATTTGGGTAGGCAGCATAGCTGAGTGCAAGCACAGTTACTTCAACTGTCAGACCAGCCGCCTATTTCTGCTGGCTTTCCGTCCAACACTCTTCTCTTGTGACAGGGTCTGCCCGGACACACCATAGCACCTTTCTCTCTAGAGCTGCGTTGACACTCTGCAGGCTGCAGAAAAAAGCATTTTCTCATTTTAACTTACTTACTTGGCCAAAGCGACATGTGCATATGCCAAATCAAATAGGAAAGAAAGGAGGAGGAATATGAAAAGGTGAAGGGGAGGAGAATTGCTTTTGAATTAATCAAGCTATGCATATCCACACACTTCATTTTTTAAATTTTGTTTACCCAGAAATAGAAGTGTGCCTCACAAATTGACATTCGAGCTGCATCTGAGAATAGAGGTCTTTCTAAGTCGCGGGGCGGGTGTTCAAAATAAAAGAAAAGGCGAAGTAAGTTGGGGTCTTAATCTTTGGCTCTTCTGTACATGCAAAGAGCCCTGGTGGTGTTGTGGTTCAAGCAGTCAGCTGCTCACCTAATGGCCTGTTGTTCAAACGCCAAAGTCTTTCTGTGCGAGATAATGGGGCAGGCTGCTTCTGCATGGAAGTAAAGATCACTTGGTATGGCTCTTCTATATATAATCTTTATAACTCCCACCAAACGAGTGGGTGGAAATCTACAGATAGTGTAGCGGGTCCCAAGGAGGGGGGTGTTCCGTTTCCATTCCTCTGCATATGACAGGTGCCATCTCGGAGTCAAGAGAGAGAATCCCTGCCGTCATTTAGGAAGGATAGGGAGTCGAGCACAATGGAGAGGCAGCGTGGAGGAACAGCACGGAGACCATGATAGCAGTGGGCTTCCCAGGCCACAGACTGAGTAAAGTGGAACGTCTTCAGCATCAGGCACACTGAAAGACCTTCCTAGTACTTGTGTGAGCAGGGCCTAGGTCAAGATTGTGTGGCTGAGAGCCTGAGGATCGGCAAGAAACATGTCTGTCAGCATGACTGTGAAGAAGTGCTGTGGACAAAAGAATTGTATCCTTCTCACGTTCTGATCCTGAATTGTGTCAACTCACATCTCTAATGCACCCCAGACTGGTGAGTAGGATTTTCGAGTTCTGTGTGGCCGTTGCTCAAACCAGCAGAGAAGTGCAATGGGAGGGACTGCTGGCGTCAGATTAGAAGGAAGAGCGATGGCAGGTAGAAGCAGCTGCAGGTCTGCTTTGTGACCGTCAGCCTTGGGCTGTTGTTGTTGCAGATGGCTGGACTATAAGCCGCACGAGAACCATTTTAGAACGAGGATGTTTCTGAGTTTCAGTAATGGACTGCCCTTGACTGTCTTAAGCCTGATTTGTAAAGTGTTAAACCGCCCCGTACGCTGTGCTCCCGGGATGAGCTCAGGTGTTCAGGCTCATTGCAGAATTCTGCTTCTGTAACTGCTGCTTGCTTGCATAGTTGTGATAGGCTCGTTTACTCAATAAAAATCCCAGCCTGCGAGCAATGAGGGCCTTTCTCTCTCTTTGGGAGTGAGGGCCCCTGCACAGGTTTTTTATTTTCCCTCTCTCTTCCTTCTTTATTCTCTCTTTTTTTTCTCTCTAATAAAACTGGCTCTTAAAACTCACAAGTCACTGAGCTGTTCTTGTCCGGCAAAGTGTGACCCTGTGAAGTTGGAGTCTTCTTCCCCCTGTGTAGAAGGAGCAGATCAGATGGGATGACTCCCACCCTCACCCTTTCCTCAGCTTCCATCAAGATCAGACTTTTGGAAATACCATGGGGCAAATCTCCTCTGCTCCACACGGTCCCTGGGAGATGGAGGCAAGGCAATGGCAACAGGTTTGGAGTTTTTTTGGTTTGGCTGTGAGTATTTCACTGAATGAACACTATCCTGATTCACACATAAAAAACTGTCTCGGGGCTGAGCCCCGGTGGCATAGTGGTTGTGCGTAGTGGTTGTGCGCGGGACTGCGGCCCACTGGGTTGGAGGTTCAAATTCAGCAGCAAGGCTGGGCCTCCTACTCCCACCACCAGAGGGCAGGGATGCCCCCAAAACAAAACAAAACAAAAAACCGAAACAAAACAATAAATTCTTTAAAAAAAAAAAAAAGTCTCGTCAATGCTTTTCTGAAGAGTAAAGCAGCATGTGGAAGCCTGTTACTACCTACTTGGAAAGTATTTCTCCATTTAAAAAAAAGAAAAGATAAAAATAACCTGCAAAAAGGCAAGAAAGCTAACACAGGCATAGACCAACCTTTCATTCATGTACCCAGCACTGGTCACATAACCCAGGATAGCAAACTAGTAGGGACGTGTCAGGACAGGAGAGCTGGCTTCTTACTAGAGTTCAAGACATCCTGACAGCGGAAATGTGAGGAGAGGCTTGAAAGAAAAGATGGAGGGGGAAGGGCATATAAGGCTGCAGAAATGCATTGGGCAGTCATAGTGGTTGGTGGATAAAGGCGTAGAATGAGTAAAAAAAGCAATTTCTACTTGAGACCTTGGTATCAGCTCCTCTTTGTTACCTCCCTTCTCCCCTCACCCTCCCATCCTCATGAATGCATGATCAGTGATATATTATTATTGTTATTTCATGTTTTACAGTCGATTATCTCTCTTCACCCATAGAGTGGGTTCTCAATTTCATCATTTACAAATCACACCCACTTGTAGATTGTCATTTTTGTTAGGTGCCATCAGGTTGGCGTTAACTCGCCGCCACACTACGTGCAACGTAATGAAAACCTTTCTACTCCTGCCATATCCTCACAATTACGCTTACCTTTGAGCCCTTCGTTGCAGGCATCGTGTCAATCCACCTTGTCAAGGGGTTTCCTCTTTTGCTGCCCCTCTATTTTACCAAGCATGCTGTCCTTTTCACGGACTCCTGATAAGATGGCTAAAGAATATGAGATATATTTAGAAGTGCTGGCTTCTAAGGAGCATTCTGAATGTACTTCCAAGACAGATTTGTCTATTCTTTTGGCAGTTATTTCAATAGTCTTTGCCAGCACTAAAGCTTAAATGAATCAATTTTTCCTTCAGTCTTCCTTATTCCATGTCCAACTTTCCCATGAATGTGAGACAATTTAAAATATCATGGATTGGATTAAGTATAGCTTAGTCCTTAAAGAAATATCCTTGTGTGTGTTTTTTTTTAACATTTTAAAGAGGTTTTATGCAAAAGATTTACCTGGCACGATGCATTGTGGGATCACTTGACTACTGCTTCTGTGAGCACTGATCTAACCAAGATGAAATTCTTGACAACTTTAACCTTTTCTCCATCTATGATTGGTCCATGTGTTAGGCTGTGTTGACTGGAGAAACAAATCCAGGGACACTCACTTATGTATTAGAAGGAGCTTTATATAAAAAAAAGTAATTGTTTTACAGGAAGACATCTCACTCCAATCCAACTCAGGTCCGTAAGTCCTACACTAGTCCATAAGTCCCCCTTCAGACTCACAAAACCACATGCAATGATGCAGAATGCAGGAATATCACCTGCCGGGGTTCCAAGTCATGTGAATCCAATGGTGGTGAACACATCTCCAGAGCTTGTGCATGCCTCAGAGTGGCTCATCAACAGGAAGGAGAAGGCAGAGAGAGAAAGGGAGGTTCGCAGGACCCTTTTTAAGAGACGGCCACTCCCATAAGGAGGCACCATCAGGCTGTGACCTGACTGACAGGCTAGACTTCACCCCTACAGTTCAAGTTGACACAAAATTTTGTAATTGCCACACTCCAGTTGTGAAGATATTTATTTTCTTTACTTTGAGTTGTAATCTACATTGAAGGCTGCAACCTTTAATCTTCATCATCAAGTGCTTTAAGTCTTCCTCACTTTCAGCAAGCAAGGTTGTATCATCTGTGTATCACAGGTTGTTAATAAGCCTTCTTCCCATCCTGATGCCACATTCTTCTTCATATAATCCAGCTGTCATCTGGATCCAGAAGGTTCACTGCACAGGAATCTAATATCCAGAGAATTCTTCACTCCTGGCTTTTGTTTGTAATGAGCTCCTTCCTCCTGCATCTCAGAAGAATCATTTTTTATACAACAGGATGGCACTCCAGCAAATGCCATTCCAATAAGTCACATGTGAATCCTATCAGTATCATCTCTCACTTTCTTATCATGCCCAGTCAGGAAAAAGTCATTCAATGGAAGGTGGAGACTTTGGCTAGAAGAGCCACATTAAATAGTTCACTGCCCTGCACTTATTTTTGGTTAATGCCTTCATTGCAGTTTGGATTTCTTCATTCATTGGTAATTGATCATATGCTACTTTTGAAATGGTTGACTGTTGATTAGTTCTTCTCAGTAGAGTGACTGTGTATCCTTTTCCTCTTCCTTTGATGCTCCCTGCATCATTCAGGATATATTTTAGAACATTTAAAAATAGTTTATTGAGGGCTGAGCCCTGGTGGTGTGCGCGGGACTGCGGCCCACTGGGACGGAGGTTCAATTCCAGCTGTGGGGCTGGGCCTCCTACTCCCACCACCGGAGAGCAGTGATGCCCCCCCCCCCAGAAAAAAATAGTTTATTGAGATGTGTGGCAATCATCTACTCTAGGGTCATTTTGAGAATTAAGAGTGTAGGGGTGGAGTCTAGCCTGCCAATCTGAAGATAGCCAATGGGATCTCTGTGTGGGCGTGGCCTTCTCCTGAGAATTCTGGGAAATGTGGTCATTCCTTCTTGGAGGCAGGAGTCACTATCTCTCTTGGTTCATGAGACATTGCAGCTGACAAGACACTAGTGCCCAGAGCTGGACAAGCCACATGGAAGCAACCAGACCTCTGAAGCTAGAGAAGCCCCAGGGAAACCCCTACCAGCACTGAGATGCTCACAACACCACTGGATCCAAAGACTTTCTACCCACTGACTTGTGATCATCCTGCATGTGGCATTGTTACATGTGTTTCATGAGTCTGAAGAGGATGTTATAGATTGGTATCCGACATATGGACTAATATCAGACTTCTGACCTTGAATTGGCTTTGTGATGCTTTCTCAATGTTCAGTTCCTCTAGTATACAAGCCCCTCCCTTATATACATATGTGTGTTTATGAATTTTGTTTTTCTTGTCTACCCAGACTAGCACAAAATATAATTAGCATAGCATACAATTCCATAGTTCAATCATATTAAGAAAGGTTGTGCATTCATCACCACAATCAACTTTGGAACATTTTCTTCCTTCTTGCACCTATTGCTGTTGACGCTTCATTTCCCCAGCACCAACAGACCCTTCCATCCTGATTTCCTTATACAGAGAAGCATATAAAACAAAGACAGAAAGCAAAAAACAACCCAGCACAATGACCAAATGAAACAGAGACAAGCATCCAAATGAAAGCAGAAAATATTTAAAAATGAGAATAAATGGTTCAAAAGTCTTCAAAAAGGATAACAAATGACTAGGTGTTACCTTCTAGTCTAATTACAGCTGCTAAACGCTGCTTTACAGTGTTCTTTATCTGATACGAAAGTTATTCATGTTCATTGTCCTCTCCTCCTGCTTTGGATTTTATTATTTACAATCCTTGGATCACAGAGGCTGGTGTTCTTTTCCTATGTGGACTCAACTGACTCTTCAATTAGATAGCTGCTTGTTTTGAGACAAGACTTTAAGACCTGGCACTATTTCTTCTTTGAGCGGGCACCTCTAATTTCTTCACCACACTGCATTTAGCATCTATATCTTCAGTGATCTCCTCATGAGGGTGAGTACCAAGCAGGACCAGGTCATAAGAATTGATTATGCTTGTATTAGGGACATGATCAAGCGAGAGCTCAAAATTCAGTCAGATATCTAAGGGTTGTGTATGTCCCTGGTTCATTTTACAAACATCATTATCACTTTATTGAAGTACATCATATATTATCCCCATGGGGCATAAAGTAATTCTTTTTATAATTTAATTATTTTAGTTGGTGGTATAGACTTTCAAACACTTTTGAGAAAAATAATTCAGATACGTGTAGGTATTTTTTTGGACTGCAATACATGAATCGTTGATTTTCACAGCTTAGAAACTTAGGTGATTGGACACCAATGACACAACAGTTTTCAATATTTTTCCCTTAAATTCTCTCAATATTGCAACGCGAAGCTGGAATTTTTTTCTTGAGTTCTTTTAGTTCGATGTTTGCTAAGCATGTTCTTCGTTATAGTTTTCTTTTTTTCTTTTTTTTTTTTTAGGGGGCATCACTGCTCTCCGGTGGTGGGAATAGGAGGCCCAACCCCACTGCTGGAATTGAACCTCTGTCCCAGTGGGCCACAGTCCCGTGCACAACCACTACGCCCCCAGGGCTCAGCCCCGTTATGGTTTTCTACCTCTAGGTATTTGCCCAATTTATCACAATCTTTGGCTTTGACTTCTCAAGCTGACCTTTGAAATTTTTCAGTTCAGCTCTTTGATGTCACTATTTCTCCTATTTGCCTCAGCTACTTTACAAGTGAGAGCAAATCTCAGAGTCTCTTGTGACATCCACTTTAGTCTTATTTTTCTTTCTTGTCTTTTTAATGACATTTTCTTTCTTCACATATGATGTTCTTGCTATCATACCACAGATAATCAGGGCTTTTCTCACTCTTGTTCAGTGCCTCCAATTTGTTCTTGAGATGTTCTCTGCCTTCAGGTGGCATATACTGAAGGTCACATTTTGACTCTTGCAGACCTGTTTTAATTTTTTTTCAGCTTCAAACTGAACCTGCATATGAGCAATTGATGGTGTGGCCCATAGTCCCATCGTCACCGCTTGGTTTTATCTTAACTGCTGATACTGAGCTTCTTCACTGTCTTTTTCCACAGATGTAGCCAATTTGATTTCTGTGTACTTGAAAGTCTACATGTATAACTGGCTTTTGTGTTTGAAAAAGTACTTGCAATGAAGAAACTGTTGGTGTTACAAAATTCAAAATGCAATCTTCAGCTTCACTTCCATCACCGAGGCCATATTTTCCAACTACAGTTCCTTCCTCTTTGTTTCCAACTCTTGCACTCCAACTGCCAATAATCGATCCTTTTCTTTAAAAATCATTTTATTAGGAACTCGTGCAACCCCTATCACAATCCATACATCCATCCATTGTCTCAAGCACATTTGTACATCTGTTGCCATCATCGTTTTCAAAGCATTTTCTTTCTACATGAGATCTTGGTAACAGCTTCTTGTTTTTTCCCCTCCCTCTCCTCCCTCCTTTCCTCATGCATCCTTGATAATTTTTGGGGGGGGTGGGCATCACTGCCTTCTGGTGGGAGTGGGAGACCCAGCCTTGCTTCTGGAGAGCTGCTGCTGGATTTGAACCGCCAAGCCACTGGGCTGCAGTCCTGCACACAACCACTACACCATTTGGGCTCAGCCACACCCTTGATAATTTATAAATTATTATTATTTTTTCATGTCTTGCACTGTCCGATGTCTCCCTTTACCCTCTTGCCTGCTGTCCATTCCACCCCCGGGGAGGGGATTATAGCTAGATCATTGTAATTTAGTTGCCCCTTTCTCCCCCCCTCCCCCCACTTCCCCTTTCTCTCTGGTATGGCTACTCTCAATCTTGGTCCCAAGGAGCTTATCTGTCCTGCATTCCCTGTGTTTCCAGCTCTTATCTGCACCCATGTACATGATCTGGTCTAGCCAGATTTGTAAGGTAGAATTAGGGTCATGATAGTGGGGGTAGAGGTGGGGGAGGGAAGCATTAAAGAACCAGAGGAGGGGCTGAGCCCCGGTGGCGTAGTGGTTATGTGCGGGACTGTGACCCACTGGGTTGGCGGTTCAAATCCAGCAGCAGCTCTCCAGTAGAAAGGCTGGGCCTCCTTCTCCCACCAGGGGGCAGTGATGCCCCCCCCCCAAAACAAAACAAAACAAAACAAAGAACCAGAGGAAAGCTGTATGTTTCATCGGTGCTACACTACCCCCTGACTGGTCTGTCTTATCCTCATGACCCTTCTGTGAGGGGGATGTACAATTGCTTACAGATTGGCTTTGGGCCTCCACTCTGCACTCCCTCCGTTATTCACATTATGATTTTTTACTTTGGGTCTTCCCAATGATGCATCTTGATTGCATGTCTCAGCAGTTTCATACTGAAGATGTTGGTAAGATTCTTCAATTTCCTCATCATGATCTCCTATAGTTGATCCATAAATTTGAGTAATAAGTGTGTTGACGGATTTCCTTGTATGTAGGTAGATGTTATCCTATCACACACAGCGTTGAATTTCAAGAAAGATCTTGAAATGGTCTTTTTCTCGTGAATGAAAGAGACATCACTATTCTTGAACCTATCCTTCCCAGCATTTGGTTTTCTGATTCAAAATGCCAATTCCAGTCCATGCCAGCTCACTAATGCCTAGGATATCAATCTGTATATATGCCGCTTCGTTTTTGATGACTTCCAATTTTCTTCGATTTCCAATTATTAATTGATGTTTGTCGCTGTTTCTTCTCAATTTGAGTCATGCCCCATGAGCAAATGAAGGTCCCAAAGGTCTTACTCCACCTTCATCATTATGTTCAACTATATTTTGAGAAGGCTGTTCTTTATCAGTCATATTTTGAGTGACTTCTGACCTGAGGGGCTTATCTTCTGATACCATTTCTGACAACATTGTGCTGCTATTCATGAGGTTTTTTCAGTATCTGACAATGTTCCCTGATCTCCATGGGTTTTCCGTGGCTGGTTCCTCTAAAGTGGACAGTCTATCTCTTTTCGTAGTCTGTTTTCAGTCTGGAAGCTCTCGCTGAAACCTGTTTACCATGGATGTCTCTGCTGGCATTTGACAATACCAGTGACATATCCCCGTAGGACCAACTGACACACAAGCAGCGCATATGCAAATTTGGCAGAGAGAGCTGCATACACAGAAAGAGACAGATCTCTTGTGGGATTACCAAGAGAGCAAGGGATGCTCAAGCTGTCAGCAAGGAAGGAATCAACATGACCAAGACCTTGATTTGAACTTTCAGATCGTTTTAGATAGGATGGTTTTCATTCTTGCTCCTGGCACCTCATCCCTGCCCTCAAGGTCCTCACCAAGCAGTGGGAAGACTGACATGTAAACAGATAGCTGCAATGCACTGTGGTTAGGGGGACTGATCGTGTTCTGCAGTGTGGGATGAGAGGACGGACAAAGGAAGGATCAACCAAGGTTTCTATACAAAGTACTAACGAGGTGCACCTGAAGGTGTGGTTTCATGGAAAGGGGAGACTCGGCATAACAGGCACATGGGGATATCTACATGAACCAATGCTGGAGGGACCGTCAGGAACCAAATAAGGAATGAAGATGTTTAGAAGCACAGGCTATTACACTTACTTCTTGGCTGAGCCCCGGTGGTGTAGTGGTTGTGCGCGTGTCCACTGGGATGGAGGTTCAATTCCAGCTCCACGGAGCAAAGGTTGGGCCTCCTACTCCCACCACCTGAGGGCAGAGATGCCAAAAAAAAAATCCCACCCAAAAAATACACTTCTTCCCCAAGCACAAAGTGGAGCAAGCGGGGAATGTGATCAGGGTATGAGTGCTAATAATTTCAGCCTCCAAACTCAGAGCATACATTCTTCTCCCCCCCCCCCAATATATCCTAATTCAGATGTATTTTAAAAGAGTTTTATATGCATCACCACCACCCATTCTAGTGCATCTTCCTCGCCCCCATATTCTTTATTTGCTCCCCAATTCCATTCACTCTCCCCCTGCTTTTATATTCCCATTAGCTATTACAGTAACTATTGTCTCTACCCCTTCTGTGATACATAAAATGGGATACTTACCCAAAAAAAGAAAAATAAGCATGAAAAAAGTGTAATATATATGTACACAAAAAAATATATATATATGACAGAAAAGATCACCAACAATATTAAAATAAGACACGGAGAAAACCACTATCGAGAAACAAGCAAGAAATATTTAACCCTAGAACAAATCCAGAATAGGTCAAGAGGGAGATCAAATGTTCAGGTATCATAATATACCATAGTTTCATTCACCACACTCAAGTTTACAGTCATCTCTGTCTGACAGCCTGGGTTACTCATGTCCCTCGACTGTGGTCAGAGGAGATCTGCCAGATGTTTAAATCTAGTAGGTACTCTTGTAATGGCAAAACCATGACTGAGGAATGATTAGGTGGCACTCCTGGAGAACTTGAAAGAGGAAAATTTATTAGCCGGCAACCCAGAAGAACTGTGTTTCAGAAGATTTGGGCCCCGAGTGGTGGGTGGGCTTCTCTGTGTGAATAGGGTCACAGAAGTGGAACAGGCAGGGCTACCGAGTACAGGCATGGTTGTTAGTAAGGGGGTCGTGGGATGGATGTGTTCTGGGAAAGAGGAAGTACATGAGTGTGGCAGTACCTTGTTTTCTTTCCAAAGGTTACAATTCCCTATTAAGATTTTTCTTACACGCTGAAGATGGATTTTGGGCTCCCTCTGTCATTCATAGCCTTCTTGTGAATCGAGTGTCCACAGATTAAACTCTGATACCTTTCCCTCCATCGCATTTTGAATTTGTTCTTTGTCATCTTTGGATCACACAATCTGCTATGTTTCTTCCATGTGGGTTTACTTGACATCTCACTTACATGGCTGCCTCAAGTTCACATTCTTATCCTTTATAGAAGAGAGGGAATTGTAGATGGGGGAAGAGAAATAACAAGAGTTTATAGAGTCTCTATTACATGGTGCTTTATATATTTTGTCTCATTTAGTGTTCACAACCTCCCTCGCGATCAAGAAGATGCCTTTAAAACTCCAGCATATCCCTTGTTGTCCGACAGCTCAGCAGTGTATGGACCTGGGTCATTTTCACTCTACAGCTTTACTCAATATTTAACTTGGCTTATGTAGAATCAGTTTAAAATGCTAGTTTGAATAAAATCACTTGGTATTAATTAGAAGGAGAAATTGGCAAATGCTACTTTAAATGCTTCGAAACGTTCTCTGCAGAGCACATTAAATAACTGAAAGCAAAGCAAAAATACGTATATTAATAAGATCACAGCCATTCACAGGGCAATTGTTCACCAGCCGTTCCAAAAAGAATAAAAGGAGGGGAGTTCAATTTCCCCAATTGCTCGTGCCAAGTGCACAGGCTCCAAATTTCCCTCGCTGGTCTTTCTTCACCTTTTCTCCCTACACGTTGCATGTTACAGCTTCATTCCATAAGATGTAAGCAGTATTTATAGGAAATGCCGATCGCTGCCAACAAGTGATTGCTTACATTGAGCACGATTTAAAACAACCGCCTCTCCAGTTGTTTATAATAACCTCTTGGAAGTTTGAAATTAAAATCTGTACCCCGTCCAGCTCTTTGTCCCCCTTGATAGTACCCAAAGCCAAGAACTTGCCCTTGAACACACGTCAACTCCGTGACCCACCACCCTGACATGCTCTGTAGCTAATTATCTCAATCCTTAAATATTAGTTCTTTGTCTTGTCATCCCTGGTTTCGCCGACATGATTCATCCTCCCTGGGTGCCCCCTTGTTTACGCCGGTGACTCTGTCCTTTAAACTAACTCCATTCTCTTTCCCTGCCCTACCTTGTGAAGATCTGTTCAGCATTTGTTGGAAGATTTGTGTAGACATTCTCTTCCTTCAGAGGAAGAGACCCATAAGTTGAGATTCTCCACCACCCTCATTAAAGAGAAACTTGTTACATGATTTACCTGAACTCACATGAGTAGAAGGGTTCATTTGAATCAAGAGAGTGGGATTCTTGGTTTGAAATTCAGTGGGACTCGATTCACTCATTCACTGCCTTCGAGTTGATGTTGGGCCCCAGCGACCCTGAAGACATGGTAGAACTGCCCCTGTGGGTTTCCAAGGCCATCACTCTGCAGGAGTGGAAAAAACCCATCTTTCTCTTGGGAGGCAGCCAGTGATTTCAAACTACTGACCTTGCAGATCATAGCCCAACTCATAACCACCACCCCACCAGCATGCCCGAGTGCCGCCAGGGGACTTCACAAGAGTTCTGTGGGAAAAACCTGGATTTAAAGATTATGGGATTTTTGGCTGAGCCCCGGTGGCGTAGTGGTTGTGCGCAGGACTGCAGCCCACTGGAATGGAGGTTCGATTCCAGCTCCACAGAGCAAAGGCTGGGCCTCCTACTCCCACCACCTGAGGGCAGTAATGCCACCCCCCCAAAACAAAACAAAAGATTATGGGATTTTTCTACAGATTTTTGGAAGCCCCTGATTTTTTTTTCACCACCCAGCACCACCCTTCACTGACCCCCGTCCTCCCAGCCAGTTTTCAATTTTCCATCAGGAGGAATGGTTCATTTAGGTTTTGACGTGATCTGCATGTGAGGAAGGTTCATGCATCGCTGTCTTGGTGAGTTTGTCTCTTGGTCCACATGCAGCATCTGTCATCATTTGTTTGCTACAAGGATCCTAAACCAAGACATCCTCCCAAAGCCATCCACAGCATGTGCCACTCCTCCTGTGAGAACGTTTTAAGGGGACAATGCTTCAGTTGAAACATTTTGGAGAAAGAATTGTAAAGTCAAATTCTCTGAGGGTGGGTGGGCTGGGTGGGACTTCAAGGGCAGGGTCCAGCATTACTAAACTATGTGAACATTTTGCTGTGGAGAATCTGGGAGGGGTGTGACAAGAGTGTTGCTTTATTCACATTGCCTTAAGGCTCTTTGACAGGGTTTCTGTTTCAATGAAGCCAGCAATGCATTCAAAAGAACCACAAAAGCCAGACTTCACTGCCACATGGCTTGTAGACCTACATTTGGCTTGCTGTCTTGGATCATCCGAGTCTTGGCGTGTATCCTTTGTGCCCTATTAAAGCCTGAAGTCCTTGGAAACAGAAAGTGAGCTTTTTGACATCAGGGCATAACCCGGGTGTAGAAGGAAAAGTCCCAGCACCTGTACCTAATGGGACCAACAAATAAGGTCCCGAGTCCACTGTCATTGAGTTCCAACTCATAGTGGCCTTGCGGTTGTAAAATAGTATGGTAACAGACAGGTTCATGTTTCTCCATCAGAGTTGCTGATAGATTGCCATGGTCTTGTGCTAACTTGTGAGCCTGCAGCATGCATTTGTACAAGGCACTTCACTGGGAAAAGTCTTCTACTGGGTTTGAGTCTCTGCTCTCACCATCCTGAAGTTCTTAATAATTTTGAGGGACAGGCCTCACGTTTTCATTTTGCATGGGCCCCCAAATTATATAGGCAGCCCTGAAAATTCCCTACACGACATCCCATTAACTTTCACGTTGTCTTTCTCTGAGTGCGTCCAAAGACCTCATATTTGTTCTTGTATTCCAACTGTAACTAGGCAATTGTATATTAGTTATCAGTATATTCCAGTAGTTTTTCTTCCTTACATTAATTTTGGAACTTCACTGAAGACATACCATATATACTTGTGTACAAACAAGTTTTTCAGCATATTTTAAACGTAATTTTGGTAATAAAATTAGGTGCCTCACATTGGACCTTCACTCAAGTACTTTCTGAGTGCAAGAACATTTTGTTGTATTAAATTGGCATTCCATGATGCTCACCTTCCTGACACGATCACTGAAGACAAATGTGTGCATAAGCAAAGGTGGTGAAGAAAGTTGTTGGTGCCCAGTTATCAAAAGATTTAGCATCTGGGGTCTTAAAGGCTTGAAAGTAAACAAGCAGCCATCCAGCTCGGAAGCAACAAAGCCCACATGGAAGAAGCACACCAGCCGGTGTGACCACAAAGTGTTGAAGGGACCTGGTATCAGGCATCAAAGAACTAAAAATTGTATCACTATAAATGAAGGGGAGTACAGATTGGGAACCCAAAGCCCATCAATAGATGAACCCCTTTCAGGGGGGTTGCAGGGAGGAGATGAGCCAGTCCAGGTATAGTGTAGTAACAATGAAATATGCAACTTTCCTCTAGTTCTCAAATGCTTCCTTCCATGATCCCACTTCTATCAGACAAATCCAGCTGACCAGGGGATGTACACTGGAGTCAGAAACATGGGGAATTTAGGATAGGTGATCCCTTCAGGACCAGTGGTGGGAGTGGTGATACTGGGAGGGTAGAGGGAGGGTGGAATAGAAAGGGGGAACCAATTTCAGGAATCTACTTATAACCTCCTCTCTGGGATATGGACAACAGGGAAGTGAGTGAAGGGACACATCAGATAATGTACAATATGAAAAAGTAATAACAAGTTATCAATTATTAAGGATTCATGGGGGAGGGGGAGGGCGGGGAAATATGGGGATCTGGTACTGGGGACCTAAGTGAAGGGAGGATGTTTTGAGAGTGATGATGACAACAAGTGTGTAAATGTGGTCTGCATACAAATGGCGTATGTATTGATTGTGATGGGAGTTGTGTTTGCCCCCAATAAAATGATTTATTTAGAAAAAAAGAGGGGGAAAGAGGAGCTAATACCAAGGGCTCAAGTAAAAAATATTTGGAAGTGAAGATGGCAACATGCATACAAGTATGCTTGATACACATGATATATGAAGTGTTATAAGAGCTATAAGAGCCTCCAATAAAATCATTGAAAAAAAATTAGGTGCCTCAGCTGATATTTGCCTCCAAACTTTTCCTAGCCCTACAATTTCATGAATCCAATGTTTTTCTTGTTAGGTGCTAATTAATTATGTAACTAGCTTATTTACAGCAATTTCTCAAATTTCTTTTAGAAAGCAAAAACAGAAAAGACAGAGTGCACTATAAATAAAAATCAAAATGTCTACTAAGATTGTTCAAAACCTTTTCTAAAAGATTAATCAAAAATAACTATGGAGTCATTTACATTTCATTTGGCCAACTATAAACATGTTCTTCAAAGAAATAGTTTTAAAATGGTCTTTGTGGATAAAAGAGAGCTAATAGGAATACTAAAGCTACTGAGAACAATCATATCCAAAGCTCTATGTCTGTGTACCTTCCCAGTAATTTACTACTATTACAATTAGACTGAAATTTAGAAGTCCTTTGTAACAATGAGCTGGGTAGCTAGTCACTGTCTCAAGTGGACCACACTCATAGAAAACAAACAAACATAAAAAATAAAAAGATATGAACCCAACTAAAATAAAATGAGATGTTTATGTTTGTGGTACAAACACACATGATGAGATATTTGCAAATTCAACACATTTTACATAATTTAGTGACATTGTTCACATTCTTCATGTTGTATAAACATCAGCACTATCCTTTGCCAAACTGATAAAATTCTTTTATATGTTCGCCCATAAATTTCAAGTTCAGGCTGCAAAATAACAGGAGAGAAATTGAGTTCATCTCTTTCATTTAATCTTGGGCTTCTTTCTTCACTTCTTAGAAAGTACAGTGGCTCCAATCATTCATTTTAAGCCAAATGTGCTCATTTGTCTAATGGTCATAGATAGGGTGGATTTTATTTCTACCCTCAAGAAACTTCAAGAGACTATTTTCTAGGTAGGAAGGCCTCAAGCCACCAACCTGTGAACCATCAGGTGGCTCGGTCTTAAACCATCCTTCTAGCCTTCATGTCTAACACCAAACCAAACCAACTACCACTGAGTGGCTGCTGACTGATAGCAACGCTTTAAGACAAGGTAGAACTGCCACTGGAGTGTGGCTGTCTCCTTAGAAAGTCCAGCTTTCCTTAGACAGCACTAATCAAGCCATTGGACCAAAACTTTTCGGAATAGCAATGGGTCAGCATGGTGTACGAGTAGTTCTGTAGGTCAGGTCAGGTCTGTACATGAACCTGGTCTTCTATACTTGAATTTAATTACGTATCTTCACATAGAAAAGGTGCCTCTAAAAATGTTTGAGATGTTTCTCATATTTTCTGTCAGCGATGTGAAAAATCTGAGAGGACCTTAATTCAACAGGACCGGCTAGGCAAAATAGAGTACATACATAGAGATGTAATTCTCTGCAGCCATAACAAATTCTACAATGGAAATATATTTGTGGGCATGATATATTGGTAAATGAAAATATCTGGTTAAAAAGACACCCTACACAATTTTGTTGTTGCTCAAATGTCATCATGATTATGGATCGCCAAGGAGGGGTCCACAGGGGTTTGCTGTGTCTGGCAGTGAGAACCAGAAACTCTGACTTGCAGTCTTCATCTACTTACATCCCAGCTTCAAGTATCTCTGTACTCCTATGCTAAGTTCTAAGACAAAAATGATGATGGAGCAGAAGGGACACTAAAGCCTTAAATAAAAACCAGTTGTGTGGAGCCAATTTTGACTTAATCACAACCCCAGAGTTGAGCAGATTGTAGAATTTTCAATGGCTATGACCTTTTGGAAGGATATTGCCAGACCATTCTTAGGAGGCACTACTGGGCAGACTCTAACCAGCACACGACCCTTTCCGTTAGAGTGCTTAACCATACGTGCTATCCAGGGATTCTAAACTTCAAAATAAAGAGAAGTCTTTGGGTGTTTAAGTGTCTGCATTGGTCACTGTGCCTACAGGCTGAGCCACAATGGCAGAACACCTACTGGCTATTTAATAGTTCTGATCTCACACTCAGAGCTTATCACACAAAGCAGATCATGCCTGTTGGTGTTGGTTGTTGTTAGGTCCTGTTGAGTCAGTTGTAACTCATAACAATCTTATGTACAAGGGAACGAAATACTGCCCAGTCCTGCCCCGACTTTACAGTTGTTCTCATGCTTGAGCAGTCACCGTATTAACCTATCTGATCTGCTGAAGGTCTTTCTCTTTTTCCCTGCCCACTTCTTTACCAAGCAGGATGTCCTTCTCCAGGGACTGCTCTGTCCTGACTATATGTCCAAAGTACATGACTTATATAAACTTGGTCACACAAACTCACCCCTAAGATACAAGTGCGAGGGCTGAGCCCCGGTGGCGTAGTGGTTGTGCGCGGGACTGCAGCCCACTGGGATGGAGGTTCAATTCCAGCTCCACAGGGGCAAAGGATGGGCCTCTTACTCTCACCACCAGGGCAGTGATGCCCTAAAAAAAAAAAAAAGATACAAGTGCGAGTGAACAGAGAAGACAGTGTAGGAAAATTTGTATAAATAATAATTTTGGGGGCCCTCATCAAAGATCAGTTGTCTGTATGATAATGATTTTTTATGGGTTTTCAATTCTTTTTCATTGGTCTGAGTATCTGTCATTATACCAATACCACACTATTTTGACCACTGTGACTGTATAAAGGTGCTAAAGTCAGGTAAAGTAAGCCTTCCCACTCTGTCCTTCTTCTTGAGGAGTTCTCTACTAATTTTTGGGCTTCTCCATATAAAGTTGGTAATCAGTTTTTCCAAGTCTTTGAAGAAGGATGATGGTATTTACATCAGGATAGCATTAAACATATATAGTGCCTTGAGCAGAACCGACATCTTCCAATCCATAAGTGCGGGCTATTCTTCCATTTGTTGAGGCCACTCTTGGTTTCTTGTAATAGTGTTTTATAGTTTTCCTCATACAAATCTTTTGGGTTTTTTTAGTCAGGTAGATCCCTAGATGTTTCAATTTGTGCTCAGCTACTGTGAAGGGTACTACCTTTTTGATCCCCTCTTCCATGGTCTTGTCTGATACGTATAGCAGTCTGATAGACTTCTGTTTGTTGATCTTGTATCCTACCCCTCTGCCATATTCCTCTATCGCTTCCAGCAGCTCCCCTTGTGGAGTTTTTTGACGTTTTCCATATATAAAATCATGTAATCTGTGAATAACAATAGTTTCACCTCTTCTCTCTCCAGACAAATACCTTTAAGGTCTTTTCTTTGCCTTATTCTTTGCTTTGTTAGCTAGGACCTCCAGTATGATGTTATATAAGAGAGGGGACAAAGGGCATCTTTGTCTGGTACCCTTTTTCAGTGAGTTTGTTTTTGTCTTTTATTAATTGGTTATCAATCAGGCTGGCTGTTGATTTTTCATATATAGCTTGCATTATATTGGGGATTTTTTTTTCTTTCCATTCCTATCTTCTTGAGTATCTTAAAAGGAATGGGTGCTGGATGTTGTTGAGTGCTTCACCCCTCCCACATCTCTCAATATTATCATGTGGTTCTTATAATTTTCCATGTCAATGTGGTGACTGATACTAATGGTCTTTCGTATGTTGAACTATCCTTGCATCCTGGTATGAATTCCGCTTGGTCAAGGTAAATTATTTGTTTAAATGCTTTTGTATTCTATTGGCCAGGCTTCTATTAAGAATTTTTGTGTTGATGCTCATTAGGGATATTGGTCTGCAGTTCTCAATTCTTGTGTAGTCCTTGCCCACTTTAGGTATCAGAGTTATACTAGCTTCATAGAAAGAGTTCGGGAGTGTGCCATGTTTTTCTATGCTCTGGAAGACTTCGTGTAGGATTGGTGTCAGTTCTTCCCTAAATGCTTGGTATAATTCTCCTGTGAAACCATCTGGCCTAGGATTGTTTTGTTCTTGTTGGTAACCCCTTGATAAGCTTTTCTATTTTTTCTATTGCTATGGGTCTGTTGAGATGGACCTCTACTCAAGTACTCCCTCAACACAGTAACACTGTGTTCTAATAACTTGGCATTCTGTGATGCTCATCTTCCCCACATGATCGCTGAAGACAACATGGGTGCATAAGCAAATGTAGTGAAGAAAACTGATGAAGCCCAGCTATCAAAAGGTATAGCATCTAGGGTCTTAAAGGTATCGACGATATCAGCTATCAGGCATCTACGACCCAGAACAAAAAATCAAATCAATGTGGATGAGGGGGAATATGGAGTTGAGATCCAAAGCCCATAAGTAGACAATTGGACATCCCTTTACAGAATGATCACAAGGAAGAGATGAGACAGGGTGCACTATAGCACTGATAAAACTCATAACTTTCCTCTAGTTCTTTTTTTTTGGCATCACTGCCCTCTGGTGGGAGTGGGAGGCCCAGTCTTGCTCCTGGAGAGCTGCTGCTGGATATGAACCGCCAAGCCAGTGGTCAGTGGTCCTGCACTCAACCAGTATGCCGCTGGGGCTCAGCCCCTTTCCTCTAGTTCTTAAATGCTCCCCCTGCCCCCAACTATCATGACCCCAATTCTCCCTTACAAATCCAGCTAAATCAGAGCACGTACACTGGCACAAATAATAGCTCAAAACACAGGGACTCTAGGACAGATACACTCCTCAGGACCAATAATGAGAGTAGTGAACCAAGAGGGTAGGCAGAGGTAGGGGGAGAAGGGGGGAACTGATCACAGTAATCGACATATAGCCCCCTCCCAGGGAGATGAACAACAGAAAAGTGGGTGAAGGGAGACAGCAGTTGGTGTAAGACATGAAAAAGATAGTAACTTATAAATTATCAAGGGTTCATGAGGGAGGAGGGAACATGAGCTGATACCAAAGGCTCAAGTAGAAAGAAAATGTTTTGAACATAATGATGGCAACCTATGTACAAATGTGCTTGACACAATGGATGTACGGATTGGCTGTGGTAAGAGCTGTAAGAGTCCCCAATAAAATGATTTTAAATAAACAAATAATGTGGCTGCCCTGTGCTTGCAAGGGCAACCTCATTGCAACACTGAACCTCATAGCGATCCTTTACTGATCCTAAAGACCTGTCTCAACGAGTTCCACGGCTGTCATCTTCATAAAATCTCCAAGTCCCTTCTTCCATGGAACCACGGATGGGTTGGAAAGTTTTGATTAGCAACCAAGCACTTAGTCACTGCACCGCTGGGCTAAAAAATATCCTGTTACCAACAGGCAATTCCATCAGATAGCAACCCTTCAGGACAGAGAATAATTGCCTCAGAGTGTTTCCAAGATGGCAAGTTTTAAGATTGCCACGTCTTCCTTCAGCTGAGCAACTAGTGGATTAAAAGGCCACCCTATCAGCTGCTGAATACTTAACCATTGTGTCATCTAGTTCCTAGGTGAGTCCCCTAATCAAGTCAACTGGGAGGATGTAAGAGAAAGTGCTTTGCAAAGTGCCGAACCTTCTAAGTGTCTAATGTGCTATTGTCATGGGATGATAGAAAGTCTGGGTGTCAGAATCCCTGGAGCTTTGTCACTGGTGTATTGCATGGAGGGACCCCTGGTGTTGCAGTGGGTTATCCATTGAGCTGCACTGCTCAAAGCCAGCAGTTCAAAGCCACCAGCTGTTCTACAGGAGAACAATGATGCTTTCTACTCCAGTAAAGAGTTAAAGTCTCAGACATCCACAGGCACAGTTCTACAAGGCTCACCATGAGTCAGAATCAACACGGCGGCTTTGAGTTTTGTCGTGTACGTTGTATAGCAAACACTTGGAGACAATCCTTTAAATCCTTCAGGCCTGTTTGCTTAACGGTCAAATGTGGAGCTTTGCCTAGGCATTCTCCAAGGATTCTTCCGGCATAAAATTTCCATTAGAGGGTTAGCTTTGATGTTCAGCTCTGGTTTTTAGTCTTTCTCATAATGAAAGACTTGGATTTCACTTTACCAGACTTGGTGTGGGGAGGGGGGGGAAGTGTGTGTGTCAGGAGATGATACTGGGGAGGTGAGAGGAAGGAAGTTAGGAAGTTGGGGGCAGAGGAAATTTGCAAGAGGAACAGGGATAAGATAATGCCACAGGCTTCATCACTTGGGGAGAACAGACCACCCAGAATTGAATACTCCATCACATATTCTGAGGAAACAGGAAGCTCATAGGGCGGGGGGGTGGGGTGGGGTGGGGAGCGATGAGGGTGTCTTGGGGGACAGGGAGGCTCAACAAGTCACCAAGGGTGCTTCGGGCCGGGCTTTGGTGTTGTCTGTTGGGTGCTCAGCTTGTTTCTCGGAGAAAAACTACTTTCATCTCTTTTAAGCCACTGGGACTTTGATGAGGGAAGAACCTCTAGGAAACTGCTACAGATGCACTCGCCTCCAACTACGAACACTTTCCTACTACAGTGGGTTTCTCTCGACTGTTCCCAATTAAGATCCTGTCTTCTGGGACTCAGCTTCAAAGCTTGCGTTTCCTCCTGGTGGTTGCCAGAGACATTGTGTCACGATGTCAATTTAGACAGCAAGAGAGACGCCTGTATCTCGCTGTGTCTCCCCAGGGGGAGGCCAGTAGGACATCAGGACATCAGAGACAGCACTGTTTGCACGGCTGGAGTATTTTGCAGTGGGTTCGGGTAAAAGCAAAACATGGTCTCATTTAGCACTTCAGGCCGGACTTATTCTGGACAGTGACCTCAATTCTCTGTTTCATTCCGCCTTTTTAGCACTGTGCTCTGAGAAAGGACACAAAGTGTCCAAAGGACATTCACTCAGCATGGCATCCTCTCCTGGGGTCTCTTCCAGGTTGAAGGTGGGGAGAGCTGGTGCAGAACCGCTTGCAGGACCCAGGAATTAATGTCAGTGCTTCCCTGAGGTCCTGGGAGCTCAAAAGCCAGCAAGAATCATGACTCCAAGTCCATTCTTCTCTCCACAGCATCACGAGGCCTGGTGAGTTAAAAGGAGCTTCGAACTTGAAATCATAACATTTCCGAGGTAAGTTTCTTAAATGCCATCATCACATCAAATTCACCAGTGTCAGGGTTATGTGGTACCCAAGGTTATCGGTTTGAAACCACCAATTACTCCACGGGAGAAAGATGGGGCTTTCTACAAGGAAAAAGAGCTGTAGCTCTAGAAAGCCACAGACACAGGTCTATCCTACCCTCTACCCTCTATCTTTCTCTTGAGTCAGAATTGACTCGATGGCAGGGAGTTTGGTTTTGGTTACCTGCTTCCCCCCAAATACCCCAAACACCCCCCCCCAATCAACCAAATTGGTTGATGCCCACTCAGAGTGCCAACTACAGAACAGAGTGGATCGACTGGTGGTTTTGAACTGTGAATCTTGAGAGCCACAGCCCAAAGAATAACCACTACACCACCAATACTCCTGACTCTCTAACAAGAGTTGGTTTCCAATTTCCCGCTCAAACAGACACAAAAGTGAATAATTAGACAAAATAATAATAATTTATAAATTATCAAGGGTTCATGAGGGAAGGAGTGGCAGGAGGTAGTGGAAAAAGAAGGAACTAATACCAAGGGCTTAAGTAGAAAGAAGATGTTTTAAGAATGATGGCGGCAACAAATGTACAAATGTGCTTTGCGTACAATGGATGGATGTATGGACTGTGATAAGAATTGTATGAGCCCCCAATAAAATGGCTTAAAAAAACCCTAGCAATATCTTAAAGTAAAAAAAAAAGTGAGTAATTAAGAACATGAACTCTGAAGTTAGACCTACAGGATTTGAGTGCTGATTCTCTGTGATTCTACCTCTGAGCCTGGTTATCTAATGCTGAGACCTTAGCGTTTATATCTGTAAAGTGGGGAGAAGAATAATACTTTCCCTTTCAGGGTTGCTATGACAATTAAATGAAATAACTTACACATCAAGTGCCTGACACATATCAGACTCATAAGATTTGTTAAATACATTGTACTACCATTATAATTCTACACACCCCCCATCTGTTTCTTTGCCCTAGCATGGTGGCTTACATGTTGCTACAGTGTGCCACTGGTATGAACAGCAAGATCATTCACAGTGGCCAGGTTTCAATAGAGCTTCCAGATAAAGACAGACTAGGAAAAAAGGTCTGGTGATCAACTTCTGAAAATTAGCTAGTGACATGCCTGTGGATCACAGCAGGTGATTGTTCAACACACGGATGGATGTGGAGTCCCCTAAATGGGAAGCCCCTCAAAAGGCATAGTGCCCACCACAATGGATATGAACTTACCAGCGATCAAGAAGATGGTGCAGTGCTGGGCTGGGCAATGTGCCATTGTTGCACAGGAAGTCACCATGAGTTGAGCCACCTGGATTGCAATTAACATCGTCACTATGGCAATGTAACTGATGGTCAAATTCTTTCATACACTTCACATGTGTATGTGTTAGCTTCTTGGAGCCAGGCTTTAAGGATGAGAGATTTTTAAAACACACAGTTTTTGTTTTCAAGAATACAAATAGATAAGACAGTGAGAGGTTGGAGTCCAAAGGCAGAGTCTGGGAGGGGTGGAGAAAGTGATATTCAGAGAAGAAGCAGTCAGTTAAAAGAGGTGGAATTAGGCAAATCCAAGTAGAGAAGTGTGTGGGGGAGGGGTGGAGGGGGAGAGTGATGACACAGGTCTGGAGATAGTGATAAGTGAATGTGAAAGACCATCATAGGTCAGAAGTGCATTCTGAATCCTCTCTGTGTAAGTCTTGGTGATATTTTCTTTCTTTTTAATTAGACACTTTAACTGGGGGCTCTTACGTCTCTTATCACAATCGATACATTCATCCAGTCTGTCAAGCACATTTGCACATATGCACATATGCTGCCATCATCATTTTCAAAGCATTCTCTTCCCACTTGAGCCCCTGATATCAATTCCCCATTTCTTTCCCCCCCCTCCCCAGCCTGCCCCCACTCACAAACCCTTGATAGATCATAGACTATTATTTCCATGTTGCCCCTCATCCACTTTTCTGCTGTTCACCCCCCTGGGAGGGGATTATAAACTGATCCTTGTGATTGATTCCCTCTTTCTCCCCCTCCCCTCCCCTAATCTCCTGGCATCTCTACTCTCATTGTTGACCCTAAAGGGTTTATTCCTGGATTCCATGTGTTGTGGGCTCTTATCTGTAGTATGTGCGTGTTCTGGTCTAATCTGATTTGTAAGGTAGAATTGAGGTCATGATAGTGGGGGGAAGGAAGCACAAAGAACTAGAGGAAAGGGGCTGAGCCTCGGTGGCGTAGTGGTTGTGTGCGGGACGGCGGCCCACTGGGATGGAGGTTCAATTCCGGCTCCCAGGAGCAAAGGCTGGGCCTCCTACTCCCACCACCTGAGGGCAGTGATGCCTAAAAAAAAAAAAAAAGAACTAGAGGAAAGTTGTGTGTTTCCTCAGTGCTCTATTGCACCCCGACTGGCTCTTCTCTTCCCTTTGACTCTTCTGTAAGGGGATGTCCAATTGTCTACAGATGGTCACTGGGTCTCCACTACATGGCCCCATTTACAATGGGTATGATTTTGTTCTGGGTTTTAGATGCCTGATATCTGATCCCATCAACACCTCTGATCACCCAGGCTGGTGTGCTTCTTCCATGTGGGCTTTGTTCCTTCTCAGGTAGATGGTTATTTATCTTCAAGCCTTTAAGACCCCAGATGCTATAGCTTTTGATAGCCAGGCACCATCAGCTTTCTTCACTTGCTTGTGCACCCATTTTGTCTTCAGCAATCATGTTGGGAAGGTGAGCATCACCAACTGTCAGGTTACTAGAACAGGTGTTATTGCATCAAGGGAGTACTTGAATCAAGGCCCAATGTCCATCTGCAAACTTAATTCTTTTTTAAATGTTTTTTTGTGTGTGTATGGGCATCACTACCTCTGGTGGTCATGGATGCTACCCAGCCGCCACTGGATTTGAACCGCCAAGCCTGCGGGCTGCAGTTCCGCACTCAACCACTTATGCCACTGGGGCTCAGCCCTTGCAAATTTAATTCTTAACATACAGATGAGGGTACATAGTTCTGTTCCCCTTTTAATCATATATAAATATATTTACATATGTACATGCCTGTATTCAGATTTGTATAAATGTCTTTTGCCTCCTGGTTCTTTCCTTTCCTTTATTTTATTTTACTTTACTTTTGTCACAAAATCATATTCAGCCTTCATTCAGGCTTAAAGTCCTTGCTGCTTGCCCTTGACTAAGCCCCATTACATAGCCTACGCCCTTCTCTCCATTGTTTTTAGTTCACTTGTTGTTCCCTTGCCCCTGGGTTGATCCTCTTCACCTGCTTCCTTTCTCAAACCTCCCCTTCTCTAGTATCTCCCTACAACCATTGGTCCCGTTCTTATTGTCTCCAAGTTGTTTATCCCACCAATTCTATTTAGATAGACATGCAGAGACATGAATAAGCACAAAAACCAGGCAAAGCCAAACAAAGCAACAAAGGAAATAAAAAAAACAACAAAATAACAACCACAAAAACAAAGCCACTGGAAAATGGAAAAGCCCATAAATAGTTCAAGGTCTGTTTGTTGGCCTTTTGAGTGCTTTCCAATCGAGTCTAACGGGGTTGCCACACTCTCTCTCTGAAGTCTATTATTGGTATTCCACATGGAGTTCAACATTTTTCTCCCCTTGCTGCTCTGTTGCATGCCCTCAGTGTTTCCCCCTCAGTGTGATGGGGTCAGACCAGGCACAGTTCTCAGGCTGGGTCCTCAGCACTGTCCCCCATAGCGCTATGGTTTAGTGAGAGGTGTTGTGTCTCACTGTGGGATCAACCCTATGGTCCTCTCTGTGCATTGTCTGCTCTGAGCAGAAATACTGTCCTCGGGGATTGGTGGGTCAGGATGTGTACCCCTCCCTCCCCAACCCTCTTTTTTCTCCTGTGTGATCTAATCAGATGTGCCCCTCTCCCAGAGCTGTAGTTTCCGTGCTGTCCTCTGACATGCATTCTTCTGGGGGTGGGGGTTGGGGATGTCTTGGTGGTATTTTCAATAGGGATCTTGAAAATATCCCAAACCCACAACCGTTGAGTTGACTCTGGCCCATAGAGCCAGAGTCTTATCTTTCTCCTGAGGAGGGAGTGTAAGTTTGAACCACATGATCTCGTGGTTAACATTGTAACCCACAGCCCCTTCAGGTCAGTTTCAATACTTACTTCTTAATAGTGGAGGGAAGTAAATGTGAAGCCTAAAGATGATTGCCGGGCTACGATGTGTCCTATACATAATGTGTTTCTGTTTGTAGACTGACCATGTGGCCCAAGAGTGCTCCATCATGGGCTGCAAAAGAGAAGGACAGGAAGGAGGGAGGTAGGAAGGAAGTGAAAAAGAAACAAAGGAAAGCTGTTATTTAGAAGTGAGACTTTGCCGAGGGAATGTTGCAGAAAGGAACTATTTGTTTTGAATTGTGTCACAAAACCACCAATACCCCCAAGGGAGATGAGGAGCCATTTTCATTACTAATGGTTTTCTTTCAGAGAGCGTCATCTGTATTTTGAATGTCTCTACATTTTAGAGATGTTGTAAGTATTAGTGTCTAAGTTGTCGTCCACACTTGGGAATAGTCAAAAAGGCAGGATTCGACATACGAACAGAGCACAGATGAAGTTCTGCCTTATAGAAAGTCATTCCCTCTGCTGAGGTTTCTGGTCTGCCAGGAGACCACCCCTCCTTCCTTTCCCGACTTCTCAGCTCTCCTGGCAAAAGCCCCTTCAGCAGTGACTACACTAAGACCACCTGTCCATCTCTGTTTCCAGACAGTCGAGTCTTTCCAAGGTTTTGCAGCAAGCCTCAGCTTCTACGATAGCACTGCCTGGTTCATCATAGATCCTCAATGAAAATGTATTCGTGTATTACAAAGAATGACTACTACCCAAGTAAAATTATTCATCATGAGATTTTTCTAACCGTTGTCTTATCTCTAACTTTATCTAAGTCCAAAGAATGAGAGGACACCATTAGAAATGATACTTAGACATACCTTTTGTCTAATAACAAAGATTTCATCCTGCTGAACCACAGCCAGATATTTACAAACCATCATCATTCATCATCTGTCTCCTTTAGATATACAGCTAATACTGATGCCTTGAAAGTCCTTCAATCTACGTGGACAGCTAGATTCCTCCCAAAAGAATTAACTTCAGAGGACAGCACTGAAGCTACAGGTCAGGGAGAGTGACATGTGTGATCAGAGCACACAGGAGCAAATGAAAGGGGAGGAAGAGAGAATGGACCACATCCTGGTTCACCAAGCTTTGAAGACGAGGTGTCAGCTCAGAACAGCCAATGCACAAAGAGGACTGTCGAGTTGGCCCCACTATGAGACACAACATACCTCACTGACCCATAGCCCTGCAGGGGCCAACACTGGCGACAGTGTGGGAATTGCGCCTGGTCTGACCTCACCACGCCTAGGCAAATCAAGAAGGGCGTGCAACATAACAGCAAGGGGAGCAGAGCAAGGAAGTCCCCAAGGAATACCAAAAATAAACTTTGGGACCAGCATGTAGCACCCCATTGGATTCAACTGGAAAATACTCCTAAAGGTCAACAAACATACCTTGAACTATTTACAGGCTTTTCTTTTTTTGTCATTGTTTTGTTGTTTTGTTGCTTTGTTTTGCTCTGTCTTATTTCTGTGCGTATCTCTGCAGGTCTATCTAAATAAGGCAAACTAAGGAAACAGTCTGGAGGATAAAACAATGGGACCTATGGTTCCAGGAGGACTTGAGAGAGGGGGATGTGCAGGAAAGGAAGTGGGGTTACCAAATCTAAGGACAAGGGAACAACAAGTGATCCTAAATTGGTGGCAAGGAGGGTGTAAGAGGCCTGGTAGGGCTTGATCAAGAATAATGTAACCAAGAGGAAATACTAAGACCCAAATGAAGGCTGAGCATGATAGTGGGACAAGAGGAAAGTAAAATAAAATAGAGGAAAGAACTGGGAGGCAAAAGGCAATTATAGAGGTCTAAATACAGACATGTGCATATGTAAATATATTTTACATGATGAGGAGGAAGTAGATCTATGTACATATATTTATAAGTTTAGTGTTAAAGTAGCAGATGGACATCAGGCTTCCACTAAAGTATTTCCTCAATGAAAGAACACTTTGTTCTATTAGACTGGCATTTCATGGTGCTCACCTTCCTGACACCATCTCTGAAGACAAAGTGGGTGCATAAGGAAATGTGGTGAAGAAAGCTGATGGTGCCTGGCTATCAAAAGATATAGCGCCTTGAGTCTTAAAGGCTTGAAGGTAAACAAGTGGCCATATAGCTCAGATGCAACAAAGTCCACATGGAGGAAGCACACCAGTAATGATGAAACACAACTTTCCTCTAGTTGTTTAATGCTTCCTCTCCTCCACTATCATGATCCCAATTCTACCTTACAAATCCAGCTAGAACAGAGGATATAACTTGGTACAGATAGGAACCAGAGACACAGGGAATCCAGGACAGATGAACCCCTTAAGACCAGTGGTGAGAGTGGGGATACCAGGAGGGTGGAGGGAAGGTAGGGTAGAAATGGGGAACAGATCACAAGGATCTACATATAACCCCCTCCCTGGGGGATGGACAACAGAAAAGTGGGTGAAAGAGGACATCAGAGAGTATAAGACATGACAATACAGTAATAATTTATGAATTATCAAGGGCTCAAGTAAAAAGCAAATGTTTTGAGAATGATAAGGCCAACAGATGTACAAATGTGCTTGACATACAATGGATGTATGTATGGCTTGTGATAAGAGTTATATTAGGGGCTGAGCCCTGGTGGCGTAGTGGTTGTGTGCGGGACTGTGGCCCACTGGGATGGAGGTTCAATTCCTGCTCACAGGAGCAAAGGCTTGGCCTCCTACTCCCACCACCAGGGCAGTGATGCCTTAAAAAAAAAAAGAGTCATAGTAGTCCCAATAAAATGATTTAAATATATATATCAGCTTTAGTATTTCTAATCTTGCAATCAGCAATAGTTCATAATCTGATTTGTTTTTTGTCTCTTTAGTGTATGGTGAATTCAACTATGAAATTTTTTTATTGCTTCAGCTGTTCCACCTGGAGTCATCAAGTACCAGGGTCATGAAGGTGGTAGAGGGATACCATATCAGAACCAGGGACTCACCTCAGAGTACCAGAAAGATGACAAAAATTGGTTTGAGTTGAGTAACCAGATGAGTGCAGAAGTTACTAGAATGGTGTATGAGAGAGAAGCTGGGATCTTATGAAGCCAGCTCGAGTCGAGAGGAATCACCAAAGCCATCCACAGCATTCCTAGTAGAGACCAAAGTGTGTCAGGCTGACCCATGAAAGGACAGGTGACTGATCAGATAGCAAAGCGTTAATTTTGAAGCAAACTCTTGTTCTAAAATGGAAGCTTCTTCCAGTTGTTACCTTGACTAGAAACTAAAGCTAGGCCTTAACCACTCTGGACTTTCTAGGAACAGATGCCTCTGGTGAAGTTGAACCACCAAACTTTTGGTTAATGAGTGACCGCATTAATTGTTTGCATCGTCCTGGGATTCCTATCAAACAATGTAGTATGAAGCATTTGATACATTGTTGTTCACTAAAGTTGGTTCTGACTCACATCGACCTATGTCTGCACAACAGAATTGAACACTGCCTGGTCCTCTGTCAGCCTCACAATTGTTCTAATGTTGTCCATTGTTGGAGCCATTGTCTCAATCCATCTTGTTAAGTGCCTTGCATTTATTGAGACCTCCCTATCTTAGGTACTTTTACTGGTGTCATTTCTTTTCATTTTCTTTTTCAGTGTCATTTCTCTTAGTCCTAATAGTGAAATGCAAGATTCAGAGGTTAATAGCTTACCTGGTGGTGTATCTGGGATTCAAATTCACGTGAGCATAATTCTAGTGCTTATGCTCTGAACCCCTATTGCAGTGACATTCAGGAGCTGTGCTAAGGGACATAGTCATGCCACTAACCCTTTGTAGATGTGCTGCTAACTTTTGTTCTATGTTGGTAGTAACATGAAGATGGAAGTCACATGTCCTACAAGTACAATTTGGTATAGTAAGCAGTATAACAAGAGGCAAAACTATGTTTATATGTAAGTAAATTGCTTCCTAGTCAAATACAAAGGCAAGACCAAGTCAATGAATAGTGTTGAGCAATTAAAAATCTTATTGAAAGATATCCAATAGACTATTAAGATGTGAGTAGTTGTACTTTAAATAAGTTTGGGTGTACAACCCCCAGATCTAAGCATTTAGCAGAATCCATTGCTGGTGAGAATGCAAAAATGATTCAACTATTATGGAAAATTGTGATTGTTTCTCAAAGATAGGACTAAAACATGAGCCAGCAATTCCACTACCAAATCTATAGCCAATAGACTTGAAAACAGAGACTTAGATACTTGAACCACCAGTACTCATTTCCGCTCTATTTACTATATTCAAAACCCATAAAAATGCCTGGATACACAAAATGTGGGACATATGTGAAATGGAATATTACTCAGCCAATGGGAGAAATTAGATTTTGATGCATACTATCCTTTGGATAGAGTTTGAAGACTATGTTGAGTGAATAAGTCGATCACAAAAGGATTAACTTACAATGTATGGCCTCATTTTTATAAAAAGACAAGAACAGGTCCCAGAAAGTCTCCTCTTTTAGAAAAGAGGGGAGAGAGAGGGAAAGCTAGAGCTAGAGAGAGAGAGAGAGAGAGAGAGAGAGAGAGAGAAACCAAGAACCACATCTGTATGCTATGAAAGTTCAAGGAAACCAAGCTGCTATCTTGGGAGATACTGTAATTGGATAAACAGTTGTCAATGGGAATTTAAACTACATGAATTCTCCAGTCTTTAAAGAAGGTGAGGAAATAAGATTATGACTGTTTATACATTCCTGAGATAGTCCTTAGTTGGTCTGCTTTCTTAAGAATCTGTATCATTTCACTTTATCAAAAAGGTTAAAGGATACTGTGGAAAGTGGTTGGAAAATGTCTCAAATACATTTAGCAGCCATCAATTTTACTAACTTATAAGAAAAGAAAGAAAAAGAAAGAACTCTTATATACTAAAATATATTTTAAATATTTTCAGATTAAAAAGTTTCAATGAGAAAGTCTTAAATTTTCATCTTTTATAGTGTATGAGTTAAAATGGAAATGTTTTTAGTGAGAATTTCATGACTTTTTTATCAAGTTTATAGTTTTTGGGGGGGCATCACTTATTTTCTTTTTGGCATCACTAGGTTTATAGTTTTATCGCTTACATAGAACCAAAATTTACTTCAAGGCTAAAGAAAAATGCAAAGGGAGTTTTAATTGTGTTGTTAGAAAAAGAAAATCAGTCTAAATGCATAGAGATCAATAAAGCACTGCTAATAAGCATCAAGTATCCCTGGTTGTCATAAGTGGTTAAACACATCATGGTTTGCTGTGACATCCATTGGCAGTCTACTCCAGAGACATCTCAGAGGAAAGACCTGGTGATCTAATTCAGAAAAACCAGCCCTTGGAAACCCTACTGAGGAAAGCAACACTCGACACAAATGCAGTCAGCCTGGACTGGACTGGACTAGCCTGAAAAGCACTATAGTTTTTCAATATCACTCTTGGAAATCAAGATCTTGACCATGAGAATCTCAATACCAAAGTACCTGGCTGAGTCCCTTGGCCAGCACAGGGACTGAACGGCAGTTTGCTGAATGAATTCCAGAGTTTGCTGGGTTCACTCAAGGAACATTAGGTAGGTTCTGCATATGGGAAGAAGATTTGGTGAGGATCCATTTGTCTTTACTGACCTACATTACTAATGGGTTCGGAAAAAAAGTCAAAACCAATCCCATGCAGTTGCATTGATTCCCTATCAGATTAGAACTGCCCCAAGAAATTTCTAAGGCTGTAATTTTTTTTAAAAAATCAATTTATTGGGGACTTGTACAGTTCTTATCCCAGTCTATACACCCAGCCATTGTGGCAAGCACATTTGCTGCAAAGGCTGGAATCTTTATGGAATCAGACTGCCTCACCTTCCTCTCACTGAAGGACAAACAAGTTGAAGTTGGTAACCTTTCCGATAGCAGGCAAATGCTTAACCACTACACCATCAATGCATCTTACTGATGTGCTGGGAGTTGATTTCTCCCGGGAGGGATGGCCCTGGACACACTTTGTAGTGGCTCATCTTCTGATTCAAGTGCCATAGACTCTTCGATCTGAGTGTGCTTGTTTTACGACTTCAGAAACTAATGGCAAACTCTATTGCAGTCCCTGAGCTGTGGAGTTTAGTGAATAGGAATCCTTATTAGAGAAGCTCTGGTGGCACAGTAATTACACATTGGACTGTGATTCTGATGGTCACCAGTTCAAAACCACCAGCTGCTCTGTGGGAGGATGGACTTTCTTTCTTGGAAACTCTCAAGGGGATATCTACCTTATCCTACAAGATCATCATGAATTGGCATTGACTCTCAGGCAGTGGTTAGTATCAACACAATGGTAATGAGTTTGGTTTTTTGGTTTTAATGGAGCAAAGAGTGTTGATCCGGTGACACATCTTGCTCGATTGGCACCAGGAGAGTGTTGTCCCAGTTGCACATCTGGGAGACTTCGCAGAGGGAAGGCATGATGATGTCACCCTCCAACAGACAAGCACCAGGGACAGGCTCTTTCTGTATGTTGTAGTTTGAGAGAAACTTTGCCTGCAAAAATCCAACATGGCGGGCTGAGCCCCGGTGGCGTAGTAGTTGTGCGCGGGACTGCGGCCCACTGGGACGGAGGTTCAATTCCAGCAGTGGGGCTGGGCCTCCTACTCCCACCACTGGAGAACAGTGATGTCCAAAAAAAAAAAAGGCCAAGTCTAAAAAAAAAAAAAATCCAACACTGGGTGGGAGTCGGGGTGGGCGTAGTCCTACATTTCTTGGCTTTTGTCTTTCACATTATCTATGACGTCTTTGCACTTGACCTTGGGGGTGATGGCCTTGGCTCGAGGGGTCTTTACTTCACTAAGATCTGCATCAGCTGCAGGTCTGCTTCACTGAAGACAAAGAGGGGAGACATAGGTCTTTTGATTCAATATCTTACCAGCTCCAATGGCCTAGGAAGAAGGAATGTGAAACTTTTATCTTTTTTCCCCTTACCTTTTTTGGGGGGACATCGAACCTCCATCCCAGTGGCCTTCTGGTGGGAGTGGGAGGCCCAGCCTTGCTCCTGAAAAGCTGCTGCTGGATTTGAACCTCCAACCAAGTGGGCCGCAGTCCCGCACTCAACCACTACACCACCGGGGCTCAGCCCCTCCCCTTACCTTCTTCAGTTAAAAACCTACCAAATATAATTGGATGGATCCTTTCAATACCAAAGATTTTTCCATATATGCATTTATTTTATTTTTTAAAAACCCAGGATAAAAAACAAACAAACAAACAAACAAGCCCAGGATTTCAAATAATTTGGGCAACAAATTTTTTTTCCAAATTATCATTTGGTTAGCTCCATTTTCACATCCTTCCCTTCTCAAAAGCTAGCCTTCTCTGGTCAAAATTATAGAAATTATGTGTCTGAAGAAATCATTAATACCTTGCTTTAGACAGTGAGACAATTGAAATACTTCTTTCTGAGATTGTACCAGTTCCATTCAGGGCCTCAAACTAGTCCAGTCTCTCCTGAAGATCCATCCTCCTGGTTTTTGAGGTGACTTTCCTCATCCTTTAGGCTCAGAATCATACCACTTCCTCCTAGAAGTCTCCTGAATCCTCCAAATCAGCTTACCTACACATCTAAATAACAACTAAACAAATATTAAAACAGTAACTGCTAAGGAAGTCAGGTCATGTTTTGGGACCTTTGCAAGTATTGTTTCATTTTTCTTATATTAACTATATTTTGTTGTGGATAGTTGGTGTTCATGTAGCATGTAGCTTTGAGAGTTGCTATATGTAGCATTGGGATTGGAGGGTCTCTCACAAAAGCACATACACCATGGGATTATCTCAACAGAGTTGAGAGATTAAGGAAAACAAGGTCTGGTTTCTGGTCACAGTCCTTATCTTGTTCCAGGAATTCCTGTCTCCGCATTTCACGGGTGTGTGTAAATCAGTAAGCTTCCTGGGTTAAGCCGGTTGGAGTTGGGTGTTGTGTGATTTGCACTCTAATGCTTCTGAACTAATTATCATTTATACTTGGTATTTTCTTATTTGTTTGCTTTTTCCTCCCGAAACTAATATCCTTGAAGCCTGGCTATCTCATCACTATCGGGCTCCCAGGATTCACCCTTTTAGGTTCTGCGGGACTGTGCCCTGAAAGAGTAAAAGAAACAAATGTCAATTTTTAGTGAGTCACGAGGGGCCTGGACCAAACTTTCAGTTTGCTTAGAGTGCATGCCATTCACAGGTACTGAACCTCTCCAAATTGACCTGAAAAGTTTTGGGCAGAGAGATCAAGGCCAGAGCTGAAAATGAAACTTTTGATTTCCCAAATATTTCAACCATACTAAGATCTCCAGGGAATGAAGTGCTTCAATCTTAAAAACAACAATAAAATGAAATCTAAATAGCTGTAAAGAAAGATTCTTGTCGCAATAACTATAATCAAGTTATTTTAACAAAAATATAAATATGCTAAAATAGCAAAGTAAGTATATACACTATAAACTTATAATAAGGTTCTTTGTACCTGATAGTCTTCTTTCATGTTTTATCTTTAGTCTAAAAATTAAAAAAAAGAAATAGAAAACCAAAAGAAAAATCAACAATAACAAATCAGGGTAAACTAGAAACATTTATTAAAAACAACCATCAATTTTACTGCCACCGTATTTGGAGACCTGAAACATCAAAGATTTCCTAATGCTATCCATAAATAATAATTTACATGACTGCATGACTTGTAGTTAAAATATCCATTCAGAGCCTAACATAAAAAGGCTGAAAGGTAATATGAGCCCGAAGGAACTCTTCAAGGCCATCCAGTATAACTCTCTCATTCACAAGTGAGAAAAGAGGAAACCCAAGAGAAGAGGACACTCATCTACATTTAATTCAATGAAGTCATTCAACAAGCATCTTTTGGGTACCTGCTATCGGCTAGATGGCCTTCATTGAGTCCATCCTGACACAGGGCGACCCCACTCGGGTCGAAGTAGAAATGAACTCCACAAGGTTTTCAAGGGTTTGCCCTTTTAGAAACAGATTGCCAGGCCTTTCTTGGTGGGTTCGACCCACCAATCTTTAGGTTAGCAGTCATCTGTTTGTCTGACTCAGGGCTCTTGTGTCAAAGAGCATGCAGCCTACGGGAGGAAGAAGCAGCTGTAAAGGGCATTTCATGTGTCAGGTTCTACCTTGTCATGTTAGCTGCCAACTTGTTCACCCCAAACTCATGGCAACTGCTGCACGATGGGATTGGGCTGAGATGATCCATCAGATTTTCGTGGGTTGGTTTTTCAAAAATAGCTTGTCATGCTTTTCATTCTATAGTGTCTTATGGGAACTCTGCTGAAATCTGTTCAACATGACAGCAGCGTGCCTAGATCTCCGCTGACAGATGGCTTGGCTACACAGAAGGTGCCCTGACCATGATGTAACACCAGGTCTCCCACCTGAATGTAAAAGATTCTCCCACTGAACCCCTATGAAGGCATATAAAAATATAATAAAGCAAAAAATCCCAACCACCTGCCATCAAATCAATTCTGCCTCACAGAGATCCGAAATAGAATTTCCAAAACTACAACTCTTTACAGGCACAGAAAACCTCATTTTGCTTCTGCAGAGCAGCTGATGGGCTTGAACAGCCTGCTTTGAGATTAGCCGCTAACGTCTACCTCATGTGTGTCAAAGTGAAACTGTGTCCCAGAAGGGTTTCCATGGCTGGTGTGTTTTGCAGACTGCCAGGCCTTTCTTCCAGGGCTCCTGTCGGTAGATGGACTTCCAGCCTCTGAGTCAACAGCTGACTGCACTAACCACCCAGGGACTCTGGAGTCATATAACAAGATATGCACTTCAGTACATTTTCTTCACTGATGGGGTTGAGGCCTGGAGAAGGAAGTTGGTCAGACTGAAAGATGATTCACACAGAAGGAGAGAGAGATTCTGGCTTAGACAGATGGATGGGCAATCATACTACCCGCTACATCACAGAGAGGTTATGGTACATGAGACACGGAGGAGTGGGATTCCCATTTTGTTTTGAGTGTATTAAGTATGAGTTCTTGGTAAACAAACAATTTTTAGAATTCAAGGCAAGATAGCATTGTGAGTCTAGGTTTTGAAGAACAACTTCCTTATTCCAAACACATGGGAAGGATGGGAAAAAATACATAGGAAGAACTTGAAAATGTCATTGTCATCTAGAAAAAACAAATAACAAAAAAATGGGGGTGATTATAACACTAGAACAAAACCAGAAGGAAAATAAAAATTGATAAGCAAGGCTAAGGCTATGGGTCTGCAGGTAAGGTGGAGCATGCGCTGTACGGGCAATAAATTCCAGGCAAGCCCCCCAGCCCCTCCACACACAAAAAATAAGAACCTGTCTCATCCCTAGAAACCAGGAGCTTGTATTAACTTTTCCATGAATAGAAACAGAGAAAAACTTCAGTCATTTCATCTTTTATGAGCCTTCTACCAAGAAAGATAGGAAGATGATGACATAGTCTGTAACTGGGTCTTGGGCCAGGGACCAGGTGTGGCTATCTGCAATATTACCTTAGGCTGAGACCTGAAGAATTAACAAGATTTGGCTCCAGACATATGATTCAGGGAACCTTAAAGTGGTATCTAGAATTTACTAAAAACTAGTAATAAGCACATGGATGAGGATAGGTCTTGAGAGAAGGGAGAAGGAGCTGGAGAACACAGGTGGAGGGGAGTCTTAAACGTCAGACAAGATCCCTCTTCTTGTGCCCTTCAAGAGAAGTGGTCAGGCCAGGTGGAGAGAGGGAGAAGTTTACAGCAGGCCAGGGAGTAAAGGGAGAATGCAGGCCCTTGAATGAGTGTCTGCTAGATAACGGCTAGGAAAGATGATAACGGCCCATCTGCTCAAAGTGAAAGGGTCAGAGGATGGAGGGGAAGTAGGGTCTTTGAGAAGAAGGTCAGGAACAGTTGCTAGGGAAATGGGAAATGGGCTACTCTGAGCATGGAAGGAAATCCTAGCTGACTTTTGAGGCTACAGAATGAACTATGAACACACTAAAATTAGAATCCTGGGCTTCTGGTTTCTGGGCATTTTCCTTATAGCACTATGAAAATCTAGGATTTAATTCTAAGAGTTCATTGGCCCCACTTCATGAGAAATATTGAATAGAATCTCCAATATGACTTTACCTTTAATCTATCGACATCTCCACCTCCCTAAAGCATTGTAGGTTTTGTTAAAATTCACATTCTTTTCCCTTTTCATTCAAACAGTGAGTGAAAAAAATACATTAGAAAATCTTAATTAATGTGAGACGCGCTTATTTAGGACACTATAAAAAGCTTAGTGGAGCTTTATTCTTTACTGTCTTTGACTTAGAAACATGTGGAAACCTTCTGGACCACTGTCTCATTAATGGATCACCACATCATCGACTTGCATGTGATCTACTTTCTGGCATGAGGACTCACTGTAGGATAGGAGCAATGAAAACCTTTCAAATTCTCCAAAAAGTTGGTAGGACTAAAAGATCTTGTTTAAGAAGTTACTTGCATTTATAGTGCTCTTAATTTTTAGCACACCTTATAGAGTATTTATGTATATGATTATTATGTGCAAAGAAAGCCCAGTCAAGGTAAAAATAAAAATTAGACTCGCCATTAATGCATTCTTTTTATTTATTTATTCTTTTTTTTTTATTTAGGCATCACTGCCCTCAGGTGGTGGGAGTAGGAGGCCCAGCCTTGGCTCCTGGGAGCTGGAATTGAACCTCCAATCCAGTGGGCCGCAGTCCCACGCACAACCACTACGCCACGGGGCTCAGCCCGCATTCTTTCCTTGAAGAGAGATAAATGACTAAAGTAGAAGGAATTAGTGGATCTTAACCTTGAATTTTTAAAAATGCAGTGTAAGTTATCTACAAGAGTTTTAAAATTCCAGGGAAAATTGCTAACTATTTACACGAAGTAAGGAGTAAAACAAAATTCTTCCAATCTTCAAAGGCTATAATATCAACACATAATACTACATAGGAAAAGAACCATACTGTGAAACCTCCCTAATTTTGATATAAGTATTTGAAATTTATAACCATTTTGACAAAAGCTTTGCAAAAGCTTACCTTTTCACCATTATTAATCAAATTATAGTATAAACAATATTTATAACATTAATGTTTAAATTACTTTAGAGAACAAATTATGTTCAAATATCTTGAGCACAGCATACTTAGCGACAATTTACATGTGAATATAAACATTTTCATCTATAGCTTAGAATAGTTTTTTAGTATGTATTTTCATGCTTGTTTGCTCTTAAAAACATAAGTATTTCTTCAAAGATATTCCATCATTCTGATTTTAAATTTGTTTTACTAAGTACTTTCCTACCCAGGTAAATTATTATTTTATATAATTAAAAACCACCATTGTACTTTTTTCAGTTCAGTCTTCTACTTTTACCTTAAAAGGCAAAGATTTCAGATAAGTTATAGTAAAAGTAGCCACAAATTATTGAGCCTCTATTAGGTTGTGTGGCATTTAAAATTTACTGCTAACTCCTCCCCAAGTATAGCAAGACAGATATTATTATTTTTTTTTATTTTTTTATTTTTTTAGGCATCACTGTCCTAAGGTGATGGGAGTAGAAGGCCCAGCCTTTGCTCCTGTGAGCTGGAATTGAACCTCCATCCCAGTGGGCCGCAGTCCTGCGCACAACCACTATGCCACCGGGGCTCAGACCAAGACAGATATTATTATATCCCCATTTCTCAGATGATAAAATTGATACTCAAACAAGGAATTTCCCTAACCTCACTGCCATCTAGATGATTTCAATACGTAATAACTCTATATAGAATTTCTGAAGTTGTAAATCTTTTGGTGGGGGGGTGGGCATCACTGCCCTCTGGTGGTCATGGGAGCTATCCAGCGCTGCTCCTGAGAGCCGCTGCTGGATTTGAACCGCCAAGCCCAAGGGCCGCAGTCTGGCACTCAACCACTTTTGCCACCGGGGCTCGAAGTTGTAAATCTTACAGGAGTAGATGGACTCTTCTTTGTCCCAAGGAACATCTGGTGGGTTTGAACTGCTAGCCTAACATTTACCCAACTGCACCAAAAGGGCTTCTGTAATTTCCTTCAAGTCTCAAGTGTTTTCTGAATCCGATAAATAAGATAGTATATACCCAGGGCTAAGCATGGGGTCTGAAAGAGAAAACTGGGGTTACTGCTACCACAGTAAAGCAACAGCTCATTGTAAGAAGAGGTGAGAGTTGATAGATCAAATAGCTCTACTCTCTTTTGGAACCATTTCAGTTGCATTTGAATGGTCATGCACCCGCCCACCATTGACTGAACGCTCCTATCCACTGGGGACAACAGTGTGATTGTAGAGACACTCTATGTACCCCAGACGGAGGTCAGTATTTTAAAAAGTGGTCAACTACAAAAATATAGAGTTCCAAATATGTCTGGTGCTCCAACGTCCACATCTTCATGCTTATTATGAATGTCATGCCAAGAGTTAGTGTTTGCGTGCATTTCATGTCAAGAGTTTTTGATCCAATACAAGACCTTAGCCATGATCGAGTCTAAACTTTTTATTTTACAGTTGAGCTTTCCTAAACCTAGAGAAGGATGTTCGTAAATCAGAGTTGTCCTAAACCTAATAATACGCCATTCTTTTCTTTTTAAAAAAATCCTTGTATTGGGGGCTCATACAACTCTTATCACCATCCATCCATCCATCCATCCTTCTCATTCTACTTAAGCTCTTGGCATCAGCACCTCGTTTTTTCCTCTCCTTCCCTCCCTCCCCCTCCCAGCCTCCCTCTCTTATAAATCCTTGATAATTTATAAATTATTACTATTTTGTCATTTCTTACACTATCTGATGTCTCCCAAAACTCACTTTTCTGTTGTCCATCCCTCCACCCCCCACCCCGGCATGGAGTTATATGTAGATCATTGTGATCAGTTCCCCCTTTCTACCCTCCTGGTATCCCTACTCTCATTACTGGTCCTGGGGGTTTTATCTGTCTTGGATTCTCTGTGTTTCCAGCTCTTATCTCTACCAGTGTATATCCTCTGGTCTAGCTGGATTTGTAAGGTAGAATTGGGATCATGATAGCAGTGGTGGGGGGTGAAGGAGGGGTGGAGGATGGATTAAAGAACTAGAGGAAAGTTGTGTGTTTCATCAGCATTATACTGCACCCTGACTGGCTCATCTCCTCCTCATGGCCTCCAGTTGCCTACAGATGGACTTTAGGTCCCCAATCTGCACTGCCCCTCATTCACAATGATATGATTTTTTTGTTCTTTGATGTCTGATACCTGATTCTAACAACACCTCAGTGTTCACACAGGCTGGTGTGCTTCTTCCATGTGGCTTTGTTGCTTCTCAATTAGATGACTGCTTGTTTATCTTCAAGCATTTAAGAACCCAAAACAAACACTCTATCTTTTGATAGCTGGGCATCATCAGCTTTCTTCACCACATTTGCTTTGTCTTCAGGGATCAACAGTCTAATTCTACAAACAAAATCACAGCTTTCTTCAGGTAGGCTCAACTTCCAGCAGAACACATGCATAACAAAGCCAAAGGAAACCAAAGGAAACCCCTTTTCCACTGTGTCACTTCAAGGACACACATTGAAGGGAAAATAAGCTCTACAAACTTTTTTGTTGAACTATTTGTTAAATAGTCTAAAATACAGCCACCAAGCAATACAGAAAAACCCAACAAACCTACTGTCATCCAGTTGTTTGTGGCTCATAGGGACTCTGTCTAGGTCTAGTAAATCTGAAATGTAACAGAAAGACATCAAAATCTGAAGTTGAAACAGACCATTTAAGAATAAAGGAATTGTGGCAAGAAGTGTTAAGAGACTTGCTGGGTCTCTGTGGTCAAGGTCCTTTCTAGTGAATTACAAAAGAGACTCCAGTACTGAAAATCATTGCTCTTATAGTGGGCTACAAGTACACTTAAGCCTGTTCCACTAAACTGTGAATATCCAATGGAATAAAATATTGACTTTGGGGTAAATAAGGAGAGCTGCTGTTCACCAGGGTTTTTCAAAAATCTTCAGGCTGTTCAAAACTAAGTAGAAGGGCTGAGCCCCGGTGGCGAAGTGGTTGAGTGCGGGACTGCAGCCCACGAGCTTGGCAGTTCAAATCCATCAGCAGCTCTCAGGAGCAAGACTGGGCCTCCCACTCCCATCAGAGGGCAGTGATGCCCCAAAAAACCAAACAAACAAACAAAACTAAGTAGAAATAGAAATGAAGAAAAGCCCTAAGTCTAAAAGACCCCAAAGCTATGCTTTATCTGAAAAACCTTTTCCACACAGATCTTACAAGTAATTACGTGTTTAGAAGATGATGCCAGAAACCTGGTCGCCATAACAGCATCATTACTCTCTTTATTTTTTTTTTGTTTTTTTTTGGGGGGGGGGGCATCACTGCTCTCTGGTGGTGGGAGTAGGAGGCCCAGCCCCACTGCTGGAATTGAACCTCCATCCAAGTGGGGCGCAGTCCCGCGCACAACCACTACGCCACCGGGGCTCTATGCCCCATTAGTCTCTTTGTAGAAGACACAGCGGTCTCGTGGGCTTGCTTATACCACACACACACACACACACACAAACAAGAACTACTCTGTCAAATGATACTTGTCCTTTGTCAATGTATGGGATCAAATATGGAACTGATTGAGATATCAACTTCAGAAGCCAACAAACATCCTTTTCACAAAACAAACTTTGTCTCCTGCCATACTAGTATTGATGTTCAAGAACATGGAGGATCATCTGCTAGTGAAAAACTGTGACAGACCTTTGTCATGCAAAAGTAAGAAGTAGAGGACATTCCATACATTTTCTTTACCATCTCTGAATTATTGAAGGCAATTCTCTCCATTTTTAATCTAGTTTCCATTGATTCAAGTTACCCTTGGACTGTGATTCAAATTCACTTATTGCTTCATGAGAAAAAAAATGAGGTTGTCAGCTCCAGTAAAGATTTACAGCCTCAGAATCCTTATTATTGGGTCACTATGAGTCAAAATCAGCCTGGTGTGCTGGGTTTGGTTTACTTTGTTTTGGGTTTAATTTACTCTGCCTTTCATTGAGTGTTAATTGCTGGAAGCTGTGTATAAAGATGAGGATGACCTGGGTCTTCTTCTTTTTTAATAGTTTTATTGGCACATAATTTATATAGCACATACTTCAAAAGTTCAATCATCAGTTACAACAAGGAGAATAGTATAATCATTACCATATCCATTGTAGAACATTCACACCGCCCATGATTGAATCACCTTTAAAATTAGTTGTGCATGTAATCAGTCAGTTCATCCCTCCCCCTACTTCCATCTTCATTTCTCACTCCTGAAATCCCCCTTCCCTCCCTATCACCCGTTCCCCATATCTGCATTCCCTATGAGTTCCTCTATCTGTTTTATCACTATGTCCCAATGTGGGTCACAACCTGGGAAACCCAACAGAAACCATACACAATGAATTAGAAATAAGGTGGTAAGGATACAATAAAAATGATATAAAGACCAAAAAACAAATAATGAGTAAGAGAAAAAAAAAAGACACTCAATATTCCAAAAGCCAGAGGAAAAATGTTGTCACGGAATAAGTAAGAGATATTTGCACACAGAACTAAGTCAGGTCCCTTCTAGAGGGAGGCCATCTGGCCAAGTACTGAGTTCAATTCAGCATATTCAAGACAGTAAGGCTGTGTGAGACTGTTGGTTAGCGCCAATCTACCAGTAGTTCAGTCTGAGCAGACACTCTGTCAATGGTTTTTGGGCTTCCACTGTCCTTTGTAGCCTTCTACAAATTGGATGTTCATAATTTTAGCTCTTATACTTCTCTTTTTTCTATGTTTGAATTTTTAAAATCATTTTATTGGAGCTTCATACATCTCTCATCACAATCTGTACATACATCTATTGTACGCTAAGCACATCTGTACATTTGTTGCCATTATTCTTCTCAAAACTTTTTTTCACTTAAGCCCTTCGTATCAGCATCTCCTTTTTCCACTCCTGCGATGCTCCCTACTCTGTCATGGATTCTTGATAATTTATGACTTATTATTACTTTGTTATATTGTACACTATCCAATATCTCCCTTAGCCCACTTCCCTGTTATCTGTACTCCAGGAAGGAGGTTATATGTAGATTCTTTCAATTGGTTCCCCCTTTCTACTTCACCTTCCTTCCACCCTCCTGGTGTCGCCTCTCTCATCTCTGGTCCTAACAGGGATCATCTTTCCTGGATTCCCCATGTTTTCAGTTCCTATGTGTACATCCTCTGGATGTCCATCCTATTTGTACAAATCTAACTGGATTTATAAAGTATAATTTAGATCATGATAGTGGGAGGGAGGAAGCATTTAAGAACTAGAGGAAAGTTGCATATTTCATCATTGCTACACTGTACCCTGACTGGCTTGTCTCCTCCCCATGACCCTTCCATAAGGGGATGTTGCTTCGCTTGCAGATGGACTTTGGGTCCCCAATCAGCACTTCCCCTCATTTACAATGATATAATTTTTAGTTCTTTGATGCCTGATACCTGATCCCTTCGACGTCTTATGGACACACAGGCTGGTGTGCTTCCTCCATGTGGGCTTTGTTGCTTCTGAGCTAGATGGCCACTCGTTTATCTTCAACCCATTAAGACCCCAGATGCTGTATCTTTTGATAGGCGGGCACCATCATCTTTCTTCCCTGTTCAATGGATCACAACCTATCAAGTCACTGCAGGGTGGGCCCTGAGGCACATGTCTGGTGATCCTGGGTCCCTTCCAATGGGCACCGGCCAAGCCTGAGGTTCCACCCAAGGTCCACCCCCCACCACGTCCACATTCCTGGGGTGGTCACTTTCTGCTTCTGGTTCTGTTCAAACACCCCAGCCCTCAGTCCAAAGGTGAAGGCAGCTTCAAGTTAGGGCTCAGTTTACTCAGCGGGGCCTCTAAGTTATGTCCTTCTGGTGTAGCCCCTGCGTTGTGCCCTGCTGCCTGCTGTGGCCTGGTTCTCCCGAAATTTGCAGTCTACAGTCAAATGCAGTAAGCATCAAAATCGCATGGGACTGGATTAAGCTTCCAGTGAATCCCCTCTGGCCATAGACCAGGGATGTATATAGCCTTCTGATTATGCAGACTGCATTGCAAAGTGGATTACTACATAGGCAGTTAGTTTAAAATTTAGCAGTTGGGATAAAATACCTTATCATTTGATCTCCCTTTTTACTCACTTTTGGTTTTTTTCTCACTTTTAATATTTTCTGCTTTTGTTTCAATTGAATATCTTCTCATTTGTACTTTATTTTTATTGTTGACTTTGGGGGTTTTGTTTTTCTGTATATCAAATCTAGGCTAGGTAAATCTATAGAGATAGTAACTGGATTAATAGTTTCTTGGCGGGAAATGGGGAGATAATGACAGTGATTAAAAGAACGTAGAAGGGCAAAGCCCCAGTGGCGTAGTGGTTGTGCGCTGGACTGCGGTCTACAGGGTTGGTGGTTCAAATCCAGCAGCAGCTCTCCAGGAGCAAGGTTGGACCTCCTACTCCCACCAGGAGGCAGTGATGCTCACAAAAAAATGAGAAAATGTTCTAAAAAGATGGTGGTGATGATTGTACAACTCTTCTTGATACGCTTGAACTATTGAATTGTATGATTTGTGATTACATGCCTTAAAACTATTTAAAAACCGTTTAAAACCGTTTAAAAACCCTCCCTGAAAGTTTTGGATCCAGAAGTAGGAGAGGCATCCACAAATCTGTACTTTTATTCTTTTTTTTTTGGGGGGGGGGGCAACACTGCTCTCCGGTGGTGGGAGTAGGAGGCCCAGCCCCACTGCTGGAATTGAACCTCCATCCCAGTGGGCCGCAGTCCCACACACAACCACTATGCCACCGGGGCTCAGCCCTGTATTTTTATTCTTAATGGGAACCCTAGAGACGTGTACCAGTTGGGTCCTCCCCCCACTGACACATAACCTCTGTTAACGCCATTCTCTGAGGCTGACTATCTTCCATAAGTCATCTCCATGGCAAATAGCATCGTTATGCAAATAGCATAGGTTTTTCTCTTTAAAGATTCATAACCAGATCAGAGAGCTCATGCCTGTCTAAAGAGGTCAGTCTCTCTTATAGGACGTGACTTTTGAACTTCATAGAGTAGTGATTTTAAAATGTATTATAGTTATCTCATGAATATACTAGTACACTCATATGCAACCCTGTGATACAATATATGATGTATATGTACACACAGATAAAGATTGAATACAAAATTTATAAGGAAACAAGAGGAGAGGAGAGATTTTGTCTTTTGGGCTGCCATTAAGAAATGGGAAAAATTTTAGTGGAGAGACACGCAAAAAAATCTTTCTCTTGAATTCCCCAGTGGTAGGTAACTCCAGAAGCATACTGAAGTAGATATGATTATTTACGGTTGCTTTATACATGTATATTAAAACTTAACCACATCAGAAACAATTCTTCTGTAGCACAAGGCCAATAATTCTTCACTCATTCTGATGCTGAATATATATTGACATCAGTACAAGGATTCACACTGTACAAGGTGAGAGCAGCTAATACTTAAATTTTTGTGCCAGTAGAGTACAATACGAATGACACCTGGCATTGCACGACAGGGCAGGAGTGTTTGGGGAATGGTCACACATCAACAATTTAAAAAAACACAAAATAATAATCCCCAATAGTTTATGTGTGTGCTTTATCACATCACTATCATAGCTCTCTCTCTTTCTCTCTCTCTCAGGCTAGACTTATAAGCTAATAAACCAAACTCAGGTTCATAAAGTGAATTCTGACTAATGATGACCTTATAGGACAGGGAAGAATTGCCCCTGTGGGATTCCAAGACTGTAATTCTTGATGGGAGTAGAAAGCCTTGTTTTGCACCCAAGGAGCAGAGGCTTCACGCTGCTGACATTTCAGATTCCAGCCCAACAAGTAACCACTCGGTCACCAGGGCTCCTGATGCACTAGGTCTTTTCAAAATGACTGTCTGCACAGCCCACTTCTCTCCACCAGCCACCCAGAGGTCAGGGGAGGAGGGGAGATTAGACTCTGTCCAATCAGTTAGCAAATAAGTAGATACCACAAAACTCATGGAAAGGGGTATGCTCACTATGCACTTTTTCCCCAAAGATTTAATTGGGGGGTCTTACAGCTCTTATAACATTCAGTAGATCATTTGTATCAAGCATATTTGTACACATGTTGCCATATTCATTTCCAAATATTTTCTACTTGAGCCCTTGGTATAAGCTGCTCTTTCCCCCTCCCTTTTTAAAAAAGTGAAGCATTTTATTGGGGACTCAAACAACTCCCATCACCATCCCTACATCAATTGTATGCAGGCCACATTTGCACACTTGTTGCCATCATCACTTTCAAAGCATCCTCCCTCCACGTAGGCCCCCCGTACCAGCTCCCCATATTTCCCCTCCCTCCCCCATGAATTCTTAATAATTTATAAATTATTACTTTTTCATATTGTACACTGTCCAATGTGTCCCTTCACTCATTTCCCTGTTGTTCGTGCCCCAGAGAGGAGGTTAAATGTAGATCCCTGAAATCGGTTCCCCCTTTCTACTCCACCATGCCTCCACCCTCCCAGTATCACCACTCCCCCCACTAGTCCTGAGGGATCATCTATCCTAAATTCCCCGTGTTTCAGACTCCAGGGTACATCCCCTGTTCTAGCTGGATTTGTCTGGTACAACCGGGAGCATGATAGTGGGTGGGAGGAAGTATTTGAGAACTAGAGGAAAGTTGCACACTATGCACTTTTTACAATGCCAACAAAAGGACATGCCAAAGAGATGCCCAGGTGAGGTCTGGGAGTTTTCTTCCCAGAGCTTTGTATCTACAGTCTTGCCTGTGCACACACATCATCAGTCTGGAAGCTCCAAGGTCCGCAGTCTTTCATAAATGCTCGCCGGGCTTCAGTCGTGAAGTGATTGCACAAGGTCAGAAATTCTAAATCTAAACCACCAGCTGCTTCTTGGGAACATCACTGAGCTTCCTACTCCCAGGAAGAGTTCATTTTGGAAACCCACAGGGGCAATTATTTCCTGTCCTATAGGGTCGCAATATGATGGGACTTAAAAATGCCCATGGAAAACTGGAATCAAAAGACAGAAAATGCAGCAAACTTCCCGGACCCCCTGCCTATAGATGAGCGGAAGCCTACTGTGAAGCGAATGAATCATGGGAAATGCACGATGGAGCCCATTCCAAGCACCATCCCTTGACTTGAGGTTGTTGCCACATCTGGTTTGGGGCACATATTTAAATGGGATCACTGTAGAAAAGCAGAGACTGTGGATTGCTTAGGAATTCCCAGAATTGTTTTTAGAAACCAGAGACAAAAGGTCAGATACTGTTTTTTTTTAGCACCATACACAACCAAGGATGATGATCCTATTCTTACAACCCCCAACGTATGGTGTAGTGGGATACCATGATGTTCTGTTAAACGCAGTTTGAACCTGACAGCCACTTGGAGGGAGAAAGATGAGGCTTTCTGCTTCTGAAAACTTTTACAGCTGTAAAACAGAATCCAACTGGGCATTTTTCCTTTTTTAAAATTAGTTTATCGGGGGTCCATATCCCTCTTATCACAATGTATACATATCCTTTATATGTCAAGCACATTTGTACATTTGTTGCCATCATCATTCTCAAAACATTTGTGTTCCACTTCAGCCGTTGGTATCAGCTCATTCCACCACCACCACCCTGCCCTCCCCCATTAACCCTTGATAATTTTTAAGATTATTATTTTGGCATGTCTTACACTCTCCGATGTCTTCCTTTACTCACTTCCCTGTTGTCCATGGGGGAGGTTAGATGTAGAACCTTGTAATCAGTTTCCCCTTTCTACCCCACCTTCCCTCTACCCTCCCAGTATCACTCACTCTCACCACTGGTCCTGAAGGGATCATCTATCCTGAATTCTCTGTGCTTCTGGGTCCTATCTGTACCAGTGGACATCCTCTAGTCTAGCTGATTTGTAAGGCAGAATTGGGATCGGAATTGGGGGGAGGAAGCATTAAAGAACTAAAGGAAAATTGTATGTTTCATCATTGCTACACTGCATCCTGACAGGCTGGTGTCTTCCTTACTCATCTCTTCCCCACAACCCTTCTGTAAGGGGATGTCCCATTACCTACAGATGTGCTTTGGGACCCCATTCTATACTCCCCCTTATTTATAATGATATAATTTTTAGTTCTTTAATATCTGATTCCTGATCCCTTAGACACCTCATGGTCACACAGGCTGGTGTGTGCTTCTTGCACGTGGGCTTTGTTGCTTCTGATCTTGATGACCATTTGCTTGCCTTCAAGTCTTTAAGACCCTAGACACAATATCTTTTGATAGCCACACACCATCATCTTTCTTCACCACTTTTGCTTATGCACACGTTTGTCTTCAGCAATCATATCAAGAAGGTCGGCACACAACAATATGATTTTTAGTTCTTTTATGCCTGTTACCTGATCCCTGTGACACTTTGTAGTCACACAGGCTGGTGTGCTTCATCCTTGTGGACTTTGTTGCTTCTGAGCTAGATGGCCACTTGCTTACCTTCAAATCTTTAAGACCCCAGATGCTATATTTTTGATAGCTGGGCATCATTGGCTTTCTTCATCACTTTTGCTTATGCATACATTTGTCTTCAGTGACCATGTCAGGAAGATGAGCATCATGGAATGCCAATTTAATAGAATCAAGTGTTCCTGCATTGAGGAAGCACTTGAGTAGAGTCCAATGCCCACCTGGTGGCTTAATGCTAACTATATAAGTATATGCACATAGATCTATTTCCCCAGCCTCATATGTAAGTATATTTACATAAGTACATGTCTGTATTTAGACCTTTATAAATGTCCATTGCCTTCCAGTTCTTTCCTCTATTTTCTTTTACTTTCCTCTTGTCCCACTGTCATGCTCAGCCTTCATTTGGATTTCAGTAATTTCTCTCAGTTACATTACCTGTGATCAATCCCTACCAGGTCTCTCACATCCTCCTTGCCACTGATTTTGGATCATTTGTTGTCCCTTGGTCCCTGGAAAGGTCAACACCATCTCCTTTTCCCCACCTCCCCCTCTTCCCTGTGCCCCCAGAACCATCAGCCCTGTTGTTTTTTCTTCGATTGTTTATACAGCCTATCTTATCTAGATAGATAGATAGACCTGCAGAGATAATAATATGCACAAAAGAACAAGACAGTGCAAGACAAATCTACAAAAGAAAACAAAATGACAGCAACAAAAAAAAATCAATGTCCAGAAAGAATATACAAATAAGTAAAAAAAATTAATTTGAAAAAGAAAAACCTTTGAATAATCTAAGGTCTGTTGATTTATAGGAGTGTCCTCTGGTTGAGTCTGATGGCATGCCATACCCTTGCCTCAAAGTCTATTTTTGACACTTCTTTAGGACCTCCATGCTCTGCTCCCCACCTCACCCCCACCCCACCCCCACACATGCTGCTCTGCTGCACGCCCTTAAGTGTTTTGCCTCAGTGTGGTGGGGTCAGACCAGGTGCAATTCCCACACTGTGTCTCCAGTGTTGTCCCCCATAGGACCTTGGGCCAGTGGGGGCATCATGTCTCATAGTGAGGTCGGCCATACGGTCCTCTCAGTGCATTGACTGGTCTGAGCAGGCATACTGTCCTCAGGGCTTGGTGGGCCAGGATGTGCTCCATTCTCCCTTTCTCTTTATTTGCTCCCCAATGGGTGCTCGGATCAGACATGTTCCTCTCCCTGCGCTGCAGCTTCAGTGCTGTTCTCTAAAGTAAAATCTTCTGGGGGAAGGGCGGCTGTCCATGTGGTTGGGAGTGGGGCGAGGCCTCACACCCCTCCACTGGCTCCCCACTCTATGAGGTCATGCTGCATTCACATCCTGGAACACTGAGTTTAAGTTTGATCCCCTTTTCCCTGTGGAGATATACACAATATCTTCCCCTTGGGTGGATTAGTGTCCTGTTCCCCCGCTACACATTGCTATATTTCCCTGCCACCCACCTCCTTTTTAGTTGGCTATCATATGTAGCTAATGATTTGGTCTGAAACTCACCCTGGGAATTTTTGCACACAGTAGCTTTCCCCTATGCCCCCTTTACATTTTTTTTAAAGGTTACCTCAGTGGACTCGTGTTGTACTTGTCCTTTGAGCTTGGTTTAGTTCACTTAGCATAACTTCCTCCAGTTCTTCCCTTTGGGTGATGTGCTTCATGCATTCATCACTGCTTTTCAGCGATGCGTAGTACTCCATTGTGTGTGTGTGTGTGTGTGTATACACACCAGCTTTTTTTTTAAATTCTTTTCTTTTTGGGGGGGGGCATCACTGCTCTCCGGTGGTGAGAGTAGGAGGCCCAGCCCCACAGCTGGAATTGAACCTCTGTCCCAGTGGGCCGCAGTCCCGCGCACAACCACTACGCCACCGGGGCTCAGCCCCACACCAGCTTTTTAATCCATTTGTCAGATGATGGAAATTTGGGTTGTTTCCGACTCCTCGCAACTGTGAACTGTGCTGTGATGAACATCGGAGCATATGTGTCCGGCCATGGTTTGTTTCTTGCCTCTTCTGGGTATATGCTCACTGGGCGGATTGCTGGATCATATCGGGGTATTTCTATTCCATCCTTCAGAGTCACCAGGAGTCACCACTCGATGCCATGGCCGTGAGTTTTCAGTTGACGACTTCAGTTTTGTTTCCATTTATTGCGATACTGTTTATTGTTCCAGTTGTGAGGATTTCGATTTCCTTTCTGTTGAGGTGTAATCCATACGGAAGGCTTTGATCTTCATCAGTAAGTGCTTCAAGTCGGTTTTGGCCCTCAGCAAAGATTTGTCATCTGCATATTGAAGGTTGTGAATAACCCTTCCACCAATCCTGATGCTACAATCTTCTCCATAGAGTGCAACTACTAAAATTACTAGCTCAGCTTACAGACTGAATACGGATGGGGAAAGAACACAACTGAGATGAACACCTTTCCTGATTTTGAACTACTCACTATCCCCTTGTTCTGTTCCAACAAAGGCCCACTGGTCTATCTATATACAGTCCCACAAGAGCATAATTGAGGTAAACTATATATACATATGCATATATATATTCAAATGTTGAAATTTGAGTTGGAGCCCAAACTCTCTATTTTGCAGCTGAGGAAATTGTTGCAGAAAGAAACTGATGCGCTCTCATCACAATGTTGGTTAGCAAGCTCTGGGCCAGATGCACGACCCTGCCCCTCCTGCGATTCTCACTAGTCCTGCACCAGGCATCGGTGGAGTTACCCTACGACCACACTCCATAATTTCACCAATCTCTAACGTGTGCGCGCGCGCCTGCTGCATAGTTTTCACCCCCACCCCCCATCCCCGCCCTCATGCATGTCCAAGGGTTCCCCTACAGTAAAAAAAAAGACAGCTTCTGGACTGGAGATTCTGTGAAATACTTTCGCGTATATTCACTTCTGGGCACTGTCCTTTACTAGACCAGAGTTCCCAGCTGGGAATGAATCAAGGGGTTGATTATCCCACATAACCAAGCGAGGGCTAACTGAAGTTGAAGTGCAGTTGAAGCGCAGATGGAACCCAGAGTCTCGCTGAGTCTCACTGCTCGCACGTTTCAGGGGCGCCCTGGCCTTTCAGCCACCCTACTGAACAGCACAGCACTCCTCTGCATTACCCTCCCCAGCCCCACTGGCCACTGAGCCACTATTTTAAAGTAGTGAAGTCGTAGGTCTGCTTGGGATCTTGTTGAAAGGGAAAACAAACCCGAGCTTTCTTAGACAGTGACAACATTTAGGACAGCAGAGAAAGGAACAGCCTCTCCACAGGCAGTGTGTCTTCATTATAAAACAATCCAGGAAGGGAGAGAGAAACGCGCAAACCCGATCCTTTCAGAGAAGGTGGGAGGCAGGGTGATATTTCCAGTCAAAGGGGAGGTGGTGATATTGTTGGCCTTTAAGCACCCCCATCCCCTTTTTTTGCAAGTTGTAATCCTGCTTGAGTCTGCACCTTGAGCGTCTAAAAGTGACTCTGGAGTCTGGGTGACAGCGCGCTCCCCTGTCCTTTGAGCGTCTGCACGCAAAACGCACCCTTGGAAATGGGGCGCTGAACTTTCAAGACAACCTGGGCCCCGTGGCGCCGGCAGTTCAACTCTCGGGGTCCACGCTGGGTCCCCAGCCCAGTCCCTTCCGCGCACCCCGCGGG
>PVJH01015214.1:0-54367 GCA_004026705.1 Nesogale talazaci
CATGCTTCATAATCTCATTTGGCTGTAGTATGGAACATAGGATTAATTTTCTTTTGGTTATCAGTATTAGCCCACTTTTCCTGTAGGATTAACATAAGACTTTTCCACAACTCTATCTCCTCTAAAGTCTTGCCAAATATTAGAGTTTACTTGCAAACATTTGGTGAGAGATCAGATGCTTCCAGCCTGCCAGACAGCTGACTGATAGACCTCACTCCCTGCTTTTATGAACAATAGATTACGTCTCCCTGAAGATTTTCAACCATCAGACTGGGCCCAGTAGATGGGGCTCACCCCCTACTGATAATAGTCTCTACGAAAGGGCAGGGAACAAGTTAAACCTGTTGATGACATCCAAAGTTAGCTTGTCTACATGAATCTGGGTTCCACCCTTCTTGTCAAGTGTTTGCACTATACCTCCACTTCCTATTGTATGTATGCTCTAGAGTATCCCGCTCATTGCTGTATGACCGACAGTGCAGCCCCTTCCTGTGATTTGTGGTTACCTGTAATCACACTCCTCAAATTGATATAAGCCTTGGTCAACAATAAAGAATCCCTCGGTCACATATCCTTCCTCATCTCCTCTCCCTGCCTCCCTCTCTACCTTGCTCCTGCTCCCCTTGCCTTCTTTTCTTCTCTCTCCCTCGACTTGGATCAACAAGGGGGACTGAGGTGAGCATGCTACCATAAACTGTGTCTGCCTCCATTATTTCTATCTCTCATATTTTCTGTGACTTTACTATAAGCTTTACTTATTATTGCTATACAATTGCACCGATTGGACCTGTGACGAAATATTTGGGACTGATTCTCCTGACACTTTCCAGTATGTGTGTTTTTTTCTCTACTGATGGGTCAGTAATTGCAATGTTGAGAATGGACACACACCATTATCATTTGAAATTCAATGGCATGTATTATTGATGCTGGACCATTGGTCTCTTCTTTAAACTAGCCACTTCATTCCATATATCACTAGAACATCATAGAGTAATTTAGTAACATTTTTCTACAATTATATCTTAAGTTATACATTTTACCTGATATAAAGCAAGCTATTTCTAGATGATGAGAGATTATGAATAAATTACATGTATCTGAATCCATTGCCATAAATTGATCATCCACAATTTGGTTCCTCTATGAAATATAATATGTGAGTTTCCAAACAGATAGATACAACATTTAAAAGGTAATGGAGTTAAATTGTCACTTAAGGGTAAGTCATTGGTATATTCAGAGAATGATACAGTAATGATCCAGTGCTGGGTAAGAATATAAGTGGTATTAACAAAATGCTTTTGAGACTTTAGTATTACTTTTATTTTTTACCATAGCATGTTAAAATGAATTTATTTTGCTAACCACAGTGATTTGTGGATAGGATCTTGGCCAACATGTGTCTGATCATTGAGGAACTAAATGTTAAAATGGGAAAAGAGTAACAAATAGCCTACATATTTTCTTCTTTCCTCACTGATTTTTATTGCTATTGTCTGCCTTTAGCTACATCTAAGAGGAAATGGATATGTATGGGATGTGATCTAAATAGGTTTGTCAAGTGGATGCTATGTCATAGGAAGATGACAAACATATGGGGAGGATGGCTAATAAAATTAAAGCACCATTAAAGATTGATTGTTAGGATGGACTAAAAGAAAGAAAGTGGAGGAGTCAACTTTATTAAATAAAGACCAATATAACTAAACTATGTACCAAAATTCATTAACTATAAATATAATAATAGTTTATAAACTTAAATTTAATAACAAAATTATGATGAAAGAGAATTTTATTAATGACAAGAAATGAAAGTGTCGTGTTTTCTACTAGCATCAAATAAATTAAAGGCAGGGTGCTCCATGATAGACATCTTCTTCAGTATAGTTAGTATAGTTCAGTTGATATTATTGTAAAAGCTAAGTATAGACTATGCCAGGACATTCATGTCCATGTACATTACCAACTTTTTCATGGCGAACAAAAGCAAACAAAACAAAACAAAAAAAATGGTGTTCACCCATCCAAACCCAATGAATAAGCAACCTATCACTTAATAAGCCTTTCTGTCAGCTGCATGAATCAAGGGAGACAACTAATAATCATGACCTAATACCTTCCATCTGGATACAACTATTTTATGGAAGAAGGTCAGCTTGCCAAATCCAGACTAGATCCCTAACCTACGCCTAACAAAAATTGAACAAACAATAAAAATAAAGTATCCATTGGTGACAGCAGCTGTAAATGATAAATGCTCATGCTGTCAATCTCCATATTCCCCTCTTAATGGGGAAAATGTCTCTTTCAGAGAGGAAGCTGTCGATGAGCAGAGAGAGACTGTGAATGCGGGTCTTAGTGAACAGTTGGTAACCTTTCAGTTTTGGTCGTGAGAGGTCTGCATTTTTCCTTTTTGAAATTATCTTAGGATTCTCCTTTAGAATAATTAGATGATCTTCCCACCACTCCCAACGAACCATGAGTTAATTGCTATTCTTGCTTGTAATAAAATCAATTTTGCATGTAATTCCTAAAATCTATGTATCACTATACTCAAAATAACAGCAATAGGTCATATATCATGGTTTTTTGTAAGACTGTGAGAATTGCATTACTCCTTCCATGTCAGTATTTTAATATAGATGTAGTCAACTAAATTATCTAGTGTCATTTTTGTACATATATTTTCTCTGAGTCTGAAATGTCTTGACATTAAAAAGTCAATTTGTTCTTTCTTTGAAAGTTATTATGCATGCCACGAAGAATAAACTTACACAGTTTTCATTTAGTTAAATGACATATACATATCTACACTTTGCTTTTAAACAACCTTGAAATCAATTGTTTGGCCCAACAATGGAAAGAATGGGAAAGTTTCAATTCCTCGATACAGAAGAGCATTGCTCAGAGGTTTTCTTTGAAACGTTATGAAGTGACTTAATTTTTTTCACTCCAAGATATGATTTCAATGCCTTTCTCCATCATAGCTATATATAATACTATATTCTATTATCAAAAGAGGTCCAATTTAGAAATAAATTAAATGTTCATCGTATCCATAATAAAAATAGTGGATTTATTTAATAATGTTAGGCAAACTAATCATAGATTGAATTGCATGTAAGGAATCACAGAGAGAACAATTCAAGAATATTGTTTGGAGTACAGGAATTTTATTTACAATGGGTTAACTGTTATCCTCATAGTTCTTAGCTCCATTAAAAAATACATTGATACTTGTTACACGTTGAAATTCCTAGCTTCATTTCATTGTGAGAAGGCTATTTGGAAAAGGTTACCATCTTTACATTGTGCTTTAAAATATTTTTAACTTGATCAAAGTCAATCCTAACACTGTTGCATCTCTTTCTCTTTATGAGTGGCAATGTGAATATGAGGAACTGACTGTGATCTTCACGTGATCAGATATATTTCTGAAGAAAGTATTGCACACAGAGAAAACAGACAAAATAATAAAAAGAAAAAATCTAGAAACTAGTTGTTTTCATTATTGGATCCTTATATCATCTGAGGTTAAAACTTTTAGAGGAAGGCTAATTTTCCTTGACATAGAATTTATATTCTAATTGGGATATAAAAAGAATAACTAGAATTATATCATTATGTATGGAAAGCAGCTAAATTGAAGAAACATTACAATAGATTCAGAACACAAAATAATCTTAGATATGACACAGAAATGTTGAGCTCTATATGATAATGACTTTTCTTTATGTTTCTTTGATAGTGAAAATTAGAGCATAAATATATGTCCTCATCATTGGGAAGGAAACACCTTCCATTTGTAGTAGATTAAAATAAAGATTTCATGTGGAAGAAAATGCCTAGCTAACATAAAAGAAAAAATTAAATTAATAAAAAGTGAATCTATGACACCTTGGGGTTGCACCGGCTGGTATGATTCTTCCATGTGGGCTTTGTTGCTTCTGAGCTGGATGACTGCTTGTTTACTTTCAAGCCTTTAAGACCCCAGACACTATATCTTTTGATACCCAGGCATCATCAACTTTCTTCACCACATTTTTATGCACATATGGGTAATCAGCGATCATATAGGAAAGTGAGCACATAATGTTATGATTATTATTTCTTGAAACCTGATAATTGATCCTTTTGACACCTCACGGTGCCACAAGATGATGTGTTTCTTCCATGTGGACTTTGTTGTTTCTGAGCCAGATTGCCACTTTTTTACTTTCAAGTCTTTAAGACCTCAGACACTGTATCTTTGATAGCCAGACACCATTAGCTTTCTTCACCACATTTGCTTATGCACACATTTGTCTTCAGTGATCAAATCTGGTAGGTGAGCATCATGGAATGCCAATTTAATAGAAAAAAAAGTTCTTGCACCAAGGAAGTACTTGAGTGGAGGTCCAATGTCCGTCCACTGTCCTAATACTAACCCTATAAGTATATACACGTTGCTCTATTTCCCAATCGCCAAATATAAATATATGCACGTGTGTATATGCCTGTATTTAAATCTTATAAATGCCCTTTACATCCCAGTTCTTTCCTCTTGCCCCACTATCATGCTCAGCCTCCATTTGGGTTTCAGTATTTTCTCTGTTGCATTACTCTTTATCAATCCCTATCGGACCTCTCACAACAACCGTGTCACTGATTTTGAATTTTTTGTTATTTCCTTATCTCTGGGCCAGTCAATACTGCCTTCTTTCCCACTACTCCCCTTCCTCCAATTTCAGCGATCTAAATATAGCCTCCTCTCTGTGGTACGGGCAACAGGGAAGTGAGTGAAGGAACACATTGAACAGTAAATGATATGATAAAATAATGATGATTTGTAAATTATTAGGGGCTTATGAGGGAGGAGAAGTGGGCAGGGAGGGGAAGTGTGGGGAGATGATACCAAAGGTCTTAGTGGGGAGAGGATATGTTGAGGGTGATGATGGCAACAAGTGTGCAAATATGGCCTGCATCGAATTGATGTATGTATGTATCATGATGGGATTTGTATGATCCTCCAAGAAAATGATTTATAAAGACTTGAGTAAACAAGTGGTCATCCATCTCAGATACAACAAAGTCCACATGGAAGAAAGCCCACATGGAAGAAGAACACCAGCCTGTGTGACCACGAGGTATTGAAAGGATCTGGTGTAGCCATCAAAGAACTAAAATATATCACTATGAATGAGGGGGATTTCATATTGGAGACACAAAGCCCAGTAATAGGTGAAGCCATATCCTCTTACAGAGGGGTTGCAGGGAGAAGAGGAGGCAGTTATGGTACAGTGCAGCAACAGAGAAATATGCCACTTTCCTGTACTTAAATGCTTCCTCCCACCCACTATCATAGTCCTAATTCTACCAGACAAATCCAGCTAGCACAGGGGATGTACACTGGAGTCAGAAACATGGGGAATTAAGGATAGATGATCCCTCAGGACTAGTAGTGGGAGTGGCGTTACTGGGAGAGTAAAGAGATGGTTGGATAGAAAGGGGGAACCAATTTCAGGGATCAATATACAACCTCCTCCCTGGGGCACAGATAACAGAGAAGTAAGTGAAGGGACACATTGGACAGTGTACGATATGAAAAGGCAATAACAATTTGTAAATTATTAAGGGTTCTTGGGGGAAGGGGAGGGGGGAGGGAAGGGAATATGGAGATCTGCTACTGGGGACTTAAATGGAGGGAGGATGTTTTGAGAGTGATGATGGCACCATTGTGCAAATGTGGCCTGCATACAATTGATGTATGTATGGATCATGAGGGAGTTGTATGAGCCCCCAATAAAATGATTCATTAAAAAAAGAGGAGGGGGCAAGAGGAGTTTATATGAAGGGTTCAAATAGAAATTATTTGGAAATGAATAAGGCAACATATGTATAAATACGCTTGATAAAAATGATGTATGGAATTTTATAAGAACTGTAAGAGCCCCCCATAAAATCAGTGAAAAAGTGAATCTATGGAGAAATATTATACATAAGTATAACTAAAATGGATAATAAACTAGCAAAAATTCTGTCTGCTATTCAATGCATGATTATAATTGAAATTGAAATAACTCATATATTTTCTTAACTATAATCAATTGTGTGTGTCCTTCTGTCCTTCCTATTTTTAAGTGCTCTAGAGTTGGTTCAACTCTCAGAGACCCTATGTGTCATGTATCCTCACAGCAACTCTATCTATCCTTCCCAGGACCAGAAAGCTGAACTGCATCTCATTCTCAAAATCGAGTATATGTAAACTTAACTGAAAACTGTACACACATAGGCGATTTAGTTACTACACTATTATGATTTTTATAGGACCTGACCACCTTGGAAATACAACATCTATTATTACAAATATTAGTATCACTAATAACAAATTAATCTTCTTAATATTAACTTAGGCTTCTTTGAAATAGGAAGTAATGCTGGGATTCAGCTGGTCCAAACAGGTTTGGCAAAACTGATAACTACCTTTTTTTTTTTGGGGGGGGGGCGGGCATCACTGCTCTCGGTGGTGGGAGTAGGAGGCCCAGCCCCACTGCTGGAATTGAACCTCTGTCCCAGTGGGCCGCAGTCCCGTGCACAACCACTACGTCACTGGGGTTCAGCCCCTGATAACTACATTTTTGCTGAGTTCAGTCAAACAGTGGTTAAAATAGCACTTGTACTCAGCATTCTTTCTAATGGGAAGCCTTGAAATTACAAACTTACTCTTTCTAAATGTTCATCTGCAAAACAGTGTGTTCTAAGCACCTGTCATACTGTTCATCCTTTTCACAGGTATCAAAAACTAGATGTCACTATGCTTATCATATTGATTTATTCACTTCATAAAACTTGTTATATTTTTGATGGAATACTAAATTTTTATTTTCTTGCATTTCTTACTTCAGTAAACAGAACTATAACTTAGAGGAAAAGTGCCAAAAAACAGAGTGACACACTATCATCCCTTTCAACTTTGTGTTATTTCTAAAATTCCCATTAGAGAGTATGAGTCATTTAAGCAATTCCTAGACACTTTTAAAGATCTAAAAAAATCTTGTCAAAACAATTTTTCAGCAGGAGTTAAAAATGTTTACATAAAGATGAATGTAATATGTTCAGAGAAGACGTTACCATATTGTTTCCAATAGGAAACCAGGACTACCGTCTAATCTGCCTGCCATTTAAGGTTGGGTTCCATTCAGACAGTGAAAAGATGGTTGGAGAAGCACCCCACAGTTTATGATGCTCAAGTAAAAGTTAAGAATATTTCATGTGAGGATGCCAACCAAGGAGTAAAATGGGAATATCTTTTTTAAAGTTTTAGTTTTTCATATATCATTTTTATTAATATTTTAAAACATCCTTATAGTATAATCAAGTTTTGTGTACTTCCTTGATTGTTCTTATTTACATAGTAACTGTATGAAATAATAGATTTTTTATTTATATACTAACTGTATGAAATAATAGAGTTATTTTTAGCATGTATCTTCTCAATACTTTTTAAAAATTTAAAAATGTTAGATAGTCATTAAAGGTGCAAACTGGTTGCTAAATTATTTGAATCTGACTACTGATAAAATGTGCATGAATCCAGTTTATCTTACTATTATTTAAATAATATAAATATATAGCATGTATATTCCATTTATATTTTCAATTGCTTGACTCCATCTCTATAATGCTGAGCATATTCAAGTTCAGGTTTGCAGTACATGGCATAAGGAAACACATCTTCAGTTTCCCTATTGCTAGGAGGCAGGGATCAGACACGGCATCATGCTTCATTCTTCTTTACTTTCTCGGGCACCAACCATTCCTCCCAAAGCACTCTACGTCTATGCTGAGTTCCATTAATCATTGCAATGGCCACAGAGAACTCACGGAAAATACTCACAAAGGTTTATTAGGAAAGGTAAGAGAATAAGTGAACAGTACAGGGTTTTGGTCCACAGCAACACCTGTGACTAGCATCCTTTTAGTCTTCAGATAGTCATCTCCATTGTCACTTTGCCTCTGTCTTTGTCGACCAGGAAGGTCTTCAAGACAGTCCTTGGTACCTTTCGTCTCAAGACTCCACCACTTTAGATAGACTGCTGTAACTTGCTCTCCCAATAGTCCTGAGATGTCTCTCTCTCTGATGTTGGCTTCTACAAAGATGGCAAGGTGGGTGGTAACAAAAATTAACCAAATACTTCTATTAGTTTTATAAATGTCCCATGTGGTATTTATATAATTTAATGTCAACTTGGTAAATAGGTGTAGGGCTAGAGTCTAGCCTGTCAATCAGGTCACAGTCTGACAATGTCTCCTTGTGAGTGGGCCCTTCTCATGAGGATTCGGGGAACTTGTCACTTTTCCTTCATCTTCCTGTTGACAAGCCATATTGACCTGTGCCAGCCCTTTGCTGCTTCCACTGTCATTGGATCCATAAGACTTCCCACTCACTGGCCTGTGATCATCCTCCATTCCGCCTCATTGCATGTGGCTGTGAGTCTGAAGAGAGACTTGTGGACTAGTATCACATTTAGGCACTAATATTAGACTTACGGACTTGATCTGGACTGGATTGGAACATTTTCTCAACAAATAATTGATATAAAGCTCTCTCTTATACATCCAGGAGCGTCTCCGGATTTGTTTTTCTAGTCAACCTGAACTAACCCACCTTGTTATAATCTCATACAACAATTTGGTGGGAGTTACAGAGACTTGTGCAGGAGAGCCATATTAAGAAATTTTTCTAGACCACAGGAATGCATCTAAAGCATTCCGTTATTTGGATCTTATCTGTTTAATGAAGTTTTGGCTTTTCGCCAAGCTGTCCTTCAGTGCATCTTTCATGGTTTCATTTCGTAAACTAAAGATGAAGGGATTTAGAAGTGGGGTGATGACACTGGAGAGGATAAAGAGGATCTTGTTGAGATGCAGGCTGCTTTTCTGTGAGGGCCGAACATAGACAAAGATGGAGATCCCGTAGCCCATGGAGACCACAGTAAAGTGAGAAGCACAGGTGGCAAAAGCTTTGCGTTGACCTTGACCGGAGGGTATCTTCAGAATGGTGGAGATGATGCACACGTAGGAGACCAATGTGAGGGAGAGAGAGCTGATGAGCAAAACAAGGGAACTGAGGAAGTCCAAGAGCTCAATGATACGAATATCAGCACAGGCTAAATGGAGGAGAGGGGCACTGTCACAGAAAAAGTGATCAATCACGTTGGGGCCACAGTATGGCAATTTTGCCTTCAGGATAGTGGATGGAAGGATGAGGAAAAAGCCACCCACCCAGGAAAGGATAACAAGGCGGACGCAGAGTGAGCTGTTCATAATTACTGGGTACTGAAGGGGGCTGCAAATGGCCACATAACGGTCATAAGACATGACAGCAAAAAGGATAAACTCAGTGCATCCAGAGAGAAAGTAGAAATAAAACTGACTGAAACATTCACCAAATGAGAGGCTGTTCCTCTTTGATAGGAAGCCAGCTAACATCTTGGGGACAGCACAGGTTGTGGTTATTATTTCACTGAAAGAAAGATTGCCGAGGAAGAAATACATTGGTGATTTGAGTCTGTAGTCCACAAAGATAAGGGTAATGATGAGACCATTTCCAAGGACAGTCACCAAGTAGGCAAATAAGAATAGTAAGAAGAGGAGGATGCCAAGAGCTCTGGTAGTGGGTATCCCTGTAAGAATGATCTCAGTCACCGCGGTCCAGTTTTCCTCTCCATGTTGCGTGGGGAGTCTTCTTCTAAGCACGGCAAGGAAGAGAGCATTGAGAGAGACCATTCATTAATACGGAATCTTCTACGATAAATGAGGATGGGGTAATTTTACTTACTTCTAGCAAAAATGAGCTGCATAACTAAAAAGGAGCTTAATTTCCCCCGATAGTTTCCAGCAAAACAAGTATAAAATGAACATCCGTAGTAAATTTCTGAAATCTCTAAGAAAAACAGAACAAAGTACACAATCAAGGAACAAAAAATCTTACTCAGTTGGATAAGGAGCAGAGGGTTGTTAAGGGTAAAGTTAGCAATCTTAAAAACCCCCACTTCCCGGCAGCAGAAATAGGAGGCTTCTACTCAGGGACAGAGTCACAACCTCAGAAATGTGTGGGGCTGGATCTACTGTGTCCGACAGAAGTTATATGAGCCAGATTGCCTGGAGGGCAGTGATTTTTTTTAGCATAATTTGATATATAGAAATAAACTTTTCAACAGATTGTTTTAATAAGCACATCCCTATGATATAATCCAAATGGTAAAAACGATAGTAACTCTAAGGAACACTTTAAAAAAGTACATATACTTTATTCTGCAATTGATTTCTGCACAATATATTGGGAATAGTACCCAATTTTTTCGAAGTTTCAGCTTTATATCTGCAGGGCAGCAACAATCTGCTCCCTGAAATCGAGTCTTCTTATTGGACTTTTGAGACTAGGGAATACATTGCCTAATACTGGAAGCTTGAGTTTAGAAATAGAAAATTAATTCATGTAGCATTCTTCAGATGCTGCTGGTAGTCATCACTAGATAATCTAAACATCCCCTTTAAAAGTGTTATTGTAGGCCATGCATTTTAATCATTAAGTTTGATCATCTAAAATATAAATGAACAAATTAATTAGTCTGTGATGATGCTCATGAAGAGTTTTCATAAATGTATATAACTGCACTATTTACCAAATGAAAATGCTTGAAAGAGAAAATGCTTGAGAGAGACCTTACAGGGATATGGGTTATTTTTACATTATATAAGTAAAACACATTTGTTCAGTGGGAGGACCAAATAAAATGTTGTACTAGAAGATAGCATGAAAGAATTGTTCGCCTTAAAGAAAACAATAATTTAAATAGCATGATATATGTTTTATGTCGTATCCAAAATATTAAAGATCTTCAAACCAAAGGCAGTACATGGAAAAACAGACAAGAAAATTCAGAAAATTAAATAAAAAGAAGATTACAAAAGACTTAAAAAGTAATGAATCATATAATGAAAAAGCAATATATTTTTGTCCATTGTGTAAAATTAATTTAAATGAACCTAAAAAAATTACTATAAGGAAAAAATTTTAAAAATAAAGTGAACACTTTTCAGAAACAGATGAAATGGATAGAAAATTATAAGTAAAATAAATCTGTGTTATTATGTCAGGAAATTTTTTTAAAGAAGAAAACCATGCACGAAAATACAAACAAAATTTGAGAATTTAAGAAAAAAGAGATACCACATAAATAAAGAGAAAGATAAGGGAGACTATATTATAATTATTAAGCAGATGTTAGAAGTGCAGTGAAAAATAGAAAACAGTGATATAAGAAAATAAATTGAAAATATCTGCATTTATGATAAATACAGAAAAGTAACTCAATATTAAGAAAAGTATGAGCTCTCAGTAAAATAATTTATATATATTAAGTGAAACTATAGCTGAAAATAATCAATATTTAGATTGACGTATTAATCAGAGCAAAATTTTAGTTATAAAAACAAACAGAATAGAATGATTTTATATTCATTGATATACATTGATATACATTGATATCAATGTAAGGATAAAGTCTACTCCTTGAATTACATTTACTACTTTATGTATATAATATAGACCTTCAACTTTCAATGTATTTAATAGAATGAGTTTTATTTTTGAAATAATTATAAATAAATTACATGCATACTTGACATTTTAAAATCTAGCAGTTGTAAAAGCATGCCAATTTAGGCCAAATATCCAAACTTCATGATGATATTTTTAATACCATTTCATTTTATTAGTGGCTGAAAATGAAAAAAAATAAAAATTTGACTCACCCCAAAATAGGATCCCATGGAGTAGGCATCAGGTACTCTGAGAACTGAGTTTGGACACTAAAACCATGGAAGTAGTATTAGAAAATTAAGAAATGGAAAGGAAAAATAATACTATAGAGTACTTCCCATAGAGTAAGAAAAGTATAGTATGTCAGTGACTTAGTGATGTTACTCAAGGTAGCAGAAAGAGGGCTTGGGAGAGAGGATGAAAAAGAGATGGTATAAAGTGATTGGTTGACTGAATCAAAAAAGAAAAATAAGATACGAGTTGTGGCATCAATCTTTTGAGTGAAGGCTATGGAGTTTGAAAAGAAATAGTGACATAAAAAATGTAAAAGATTGATAAGGTTCAACGGAAAACAAAAATGATGTTCAATGTGTTATTAGGTTGCTTAACCAATTTACTTATAGATTATTTAAATTACATGCCAAAATAAATGTATCAAATCTTACAAGGCTTTTCACCTTAACCTAGGATCTAGCATTCAATTTGTAGGTCAAGGGCATCTTCTATTTAGGAGAAAATTCTTACTATAATTTGAGAATATTTTCAATGGGTTTCTAGTCTCCTTTCCTAAGGGGTTCAGCTACTTTCTTAAAACTCCTGAACTTTACTTAATTAGTAATTGGCCTGCTCAGTGGAGCGATCTTTGCTTGAGATACAGCAAGAGTAATCCCCAATTTTGATCCATTTTATTTCTAGGCAATCATGTTTCAAAGTCAAATGGATGGGGTTTCCATAGGTACGGTGGAGCCTTGATCCCATCTCAAAGCTAGGCTACACCCCAAACAGTAACATGACAATTTCACCGTACAGACTTGGAAGAAGGTCTCACTGAGAATAACAGGCTATAAAGCTTCCCAGGCTCCCAAAGGGGAAAACTTACTGAATTATGGCAGGGAAAAACAACCTCATTCCTTTTCACTCTGAAAACTTGGCTTTGTAAACTCATTAATTACACTTTTCCATAGAGACTCTGATGAGTATAGAAAACTTTCTCCCCTCAGGAGACTTTTCCAAATAAAGTAACCAAGAAGTTTTGAAACTATGACTAACAATTATTTTCTAAATTCACTTCCTTTTTAAAAAAAATCATTTTACTGGAGTCTCATACAACTCTTATCACAATCTATCCATCCATTCATTGTATATCAAGCACATTTATACATTTGTTGCCTTCATCATTCTCAAAGCATGTGCTTTCTACTTAAGCCCTTGCTATCAGCTCTTCATTCTCCCCTCCCTTCCCACTCCCCCTTCCTCATGAGCTTTTTGTAATTTATAAATTATTGTTTTGTCATATATTACACTGCCTGATGTTTCTCTTCACCCTCTTTCCTGTTGCCCATACTCCAGGACGGAGGTTATATGTAGATCATTTTAATCAATTTCCCCATTTACCCCACCTTTCCCACACCCTCCCAGTATCACTGCTCTCACTACTGGTCCTGAAGGGATCATCTGTCCTGGATTCCCTATGCTTCTGGTTCCTATCTGTAACAGGGTACATTCTCTGGTCTAGCCGTATTTGTAAGGTAGAATTGGATGGAAGAGAGGAAGCATTGAAGAACTATAGAAAAGTTATATGCTTCATCATTGCTATAGTGCACCCTGAATGGATCATCTCCTCCCCACCACCCTTTTATAAGGGATGTCCCACTACAGATGGGTTTTGAGTAACCAGCCTGCACCTCCCCTCATTTACAAAGATATAATTTTTAGTTCTTTGATACCTTATACCTGATCCCTTCAACACCTCGTGGCCACACAGACTGGTGTACTTCTTCCATATGAGCTTTGTTGCTTCTGAGCTAGATGGCCTCTTGCATACTTTCAAACCTTTGAGACTCCAAATGCTATATATTGTGCTTGGCGGGCACCACAGCTGTCTTCACCACTTTTGTTTATGCACACGTTTGTCTTCAGTGATCGTGGCAAGAAAGTGAGCATCACTGAATGTCTATATAATAGGACAAAGTGTTCTTGCATTGAGGAAGTACTTCAGTGGAGACCCAATGTCCATCTGTTACCTTAAAACTAACTCTATAAGTAAATGCACATAGATCTATTTCCCCATCATCATATATAAATGTATTTACCTATGTAGATACCTATATTTAGACATCTACAAATGCTCTTTTCCGCCTAGATCTTTCTCTTTGCTTCCACTTTCCTCTTATCCTCTTATCCACTTTCCTGAACACTATCATGTTCAGCCTTCACTTGGGTTTCAGTAATTTCTCATATTTACATTACCCTTGATCAATCACTACCATGGCTGTCACAATCTCCTTGCCACTGATTTTGTATCACTTGTTGTTACCTTGTCCCTGTGTTGATCAATACCACTTCCTTTTCCCTACCTCCCCTCTCCCATTTCCTCACAGAGAAATGTATATATTCATATATGTATGTGTGTATGTATATATATGTGTGTATATATATATACACACACAAATCTCAATATTCAGTACTTCACAACTGTAGACATGTGTCTGCTGGAAAATAGTGGCATTCCAGTTTGAATGGTGACAGTAAATCTAATAGATGGCTGACCACAAGGTCAATCATTCAATTCCTCCAGTCAAAGACAAAATGAGACTGTGAGTTCAATCTTTAAAACCATAAAAAACAAAGCAAAACAAAAAACAATCCTACTTTGCCCTATATGGTAACTAAGAGTTGAAATCAACTTTATGGCATTTGGTTTAAGTCTAATGAATGCAAAGACTTACTTCAAAACCAGTAGTAAATGCCTGTGAAATGCTAACATATCTTTATAGGGTTGCAAGATAGATGGCCTGTGTGTTCTGTACAAACAATTCGGGACAGGGATGTGAGAGGTCCTATTTCATGATCCATTCTAACTCTTGCCCCAAACAGTGACTGCCACAGAAGTGAGGCACTGAGTATGCTTTTATGAAACACCTGTGTGCACAACAATGCTTTTAAAATATTTCTCTCTCATAAAGTATATATTTGTTTCTAGTTGCTTTTATTTTTAAAATCATTTTATTGGGGACTCACACAGCTCTAATCACAATCCATACTTCCATCCATTGTGTCAAACACATTTGTATATATGTTGCCATCATCATTGTCAAAGCATTTTCTTTCTACTTAGCCCTTGGTATCACTTCCTCAATTTCCTCTCCCAATTTCTTCTTGCTCAGGAATCCTTGATAATTTAAAAACTAATTTTTCATGTCTTACAATGAGCTATGTCTCTCTTCACCCACTTTTCTGTTATTCATCCCCCTGGGAGGGGATCATAAGAAGATCATCATGATTAGTTTCCATTTCTTCCCCTTATTCTCATGGTACCGCTACTCTTATTCTTGGTCCTGAAGGGTTTATCTGTGTGCATTTCCTTTGTTGTGGCTTTTCTTTGTACCCATGTACATATTCTAATCTAGTTGGATTTTTGATATAGAATAGGGGTTATGATAGTGGGGTAGGGGGTTGTGGAAACCTTAAAGAACTAGAGGAAAGTTGTTTGTTTCACTGGAGCTATACTGCACCCTGACTGTCTCATCTTTTCCTTGTGATCATTCTGTACGGGTATGCCCAATTTTCTACAGATGGGCTTAGTGTCTCCATTCAACAATCCTCTCATTCACATTGATATGAGTTTTTTTTTGTTTTGTTCTGGATGTTAGGTGCTTGATACCTGATCCCATCGAAATCTCATAATCACACTGACTGGTGTCCTTCTTTCATGTGGACTTTGTTGCTTCTCAGCTAGATGGCTGCTAGTTTATCTTCAAGCCTTTAAGATCCCAGATGGTATAGCTTTTCTTAGCAAGCACCATCAGTTTTTATCATGACATTTCCTTATGCACCCATTTTGCCTTCGGCAAAATGTGTCAGGAAGTATTGTAAATATTACAGAATGTCAGGGTATCAAAACAAAGTGGTCTTGCTTTTAGGGGGTACTTGAATTAAGCTTTAATGTCCATATGCTAACTTAATGCTTAACATATAAATAAATAAATATATGTACACACAGATTTACTTAAATGTGATTATATATAAATATATGTACATCTGTCCATGATTGTATTTAGTCTCTAGGGAATACCAAAGAGACATTTGGCCAGGGCATGTCATTCCATTAGACTCAACAGGAAAAACTCCTTAAGGACAACAAACAGACCTGAAATTATTTGTATGTTTTTCTTTTTTTTGCTATTGGGCTTTTGTTGGTGGTGCTATTTCGTTTTGTTGTTTCCTTTTGCTGCTGTTTTTTGCTCTGTTTTGTTTTGTGCATTTTATTGGTTCTGCAATTCTATCTAGACAAGATAGGTGGAATAACCAATCCAGAGGGGGCTGAACCTCGGTGACATAGTGGTTGTGCGCGGGACTGCAGCCCACTGAGTTGGAGGTTCAAATCCAGCAGCAAGGCTGATCCTCCTATTCCCACCACCAGCGGGCAGTGATGCCCCCCCAAAAAACAAACAAAAAAAATCCAGAGGATAACATAAATGGAATGAAGACTTCAGGGAGTCACAGGAGAAAGGGAGTTGGGATAAAGGAAGTAGATGTCAACAAATTTAGGGGAAAGGGAACAAGTGATCTAACATCAATGGTGAGGAGTGCAGAAGATGTCTCACTGGGCTTGCTGACGAGCAAGGTAATTGACAGAAATTATTGAAACCAAAATGAAGGCCAAGTATGATAGTGGGACAAGAGGAAAGTAGAAGGAAATAGAGGAAAGAACCAGGAGATAAAGGACATTTATTAAAGTTTCTATCTCTTGAATATTCCTAGCCAGTACCTGCCTAACATTCATACAAATTCTTTTTCTTTTTTTTCAACTTCTTTAAACCTTGTTTCCAACATTTCATTAAATAAGCAATCACAGATCCACTAAAAGTTCCTTCTCATAAGTTGTCATACCTTGTTGGTGGATAAACTAGACGGTCCGTACACATTGGGACAAATGTTTAACATTATTTATATAGATCCCTAAAGCGAGATGATGCCCAGTATTACTTAAATGCCCTATGAGTTTCATTTCTCATATTTCATGGCCTGTGAAGCAGCTAAAAAGTACAAACTGCGTCTGTCAAAGGAGATGTCTGCCTTATGTTTTTTTTTTCTTCAGCTGACTTTCTTTAGCTGACTTTCAAAAGTCCTGTAGCCAGCATTCCTTCCTCTCTTCCTTATCTGTTCCCTCACGCATGCTCCTAGGAAGAACACTCACCTAAGTTAACCCTCAAACTTTTACCACCTCCCCAAAATATTAAGTGACTCAGAATTTATAATTAGTGTCTTATTTCACACAACACATTCTACATTTATTGCTCTGTGTTTCACCTGTATGGATGGCATATTTTCCCCAGAAATTATAAAATCTCCAAATGAGCTATTATTTGAATCAACACAATTGACTTACTATTTTCTATCACAGTTAGCCAATGATTGAGGCATATACTTATATGTTCATTATATGGATAATATGCTTTCTGAACAGGGTACATATGTGCATATGTGTGTTTATAAATAGATGTACAATACATATATGAATGCATACATATATTTATAATATATACATAAATGATATTAGCATATGCCATGGATCTGAAATTACATAGAAACGTGTTGTGTTTGCTTCTGGGGCTGCTGTTGGCTACAGCTAAGTTGATTGCGAATCATAGAAGACCAAAAGACTGCCTGGTCCTGTACCATCCTTGAAATAGGTCGTATGTTTGAGCCCATTGTTTGAGCGTCTATGTCAATCCATCTTGTGGATGTTCTCTCTTTTCCTCTGTGTGCTTCTACTTTATCAGCTATGATGCCCTTTTCCAGGGAATTAGCTATCTTGATAACACATCCAAAGTACATGTGATGGTGTCTCACCATTTTTTCTTTCAAGGTGCAATATGGTTTTCTTTCTTCTAAATTACTTGTACTTTGGGCAGTACATGGCACTTTCAGTATTCTTCACCGTCACCATAATTCATCTGTTTGTAGTCTTCTTTGGACTTCTTTAGCTGATGGTTAACTGTCACATATATATGAGGTGATTGAAAATAATATGCCATGGGTACAGGACAGCTTAGTTCTCAAAGTGATGTCCCTGCTCTTCAATAATTTAAAGAGGTCTTGTAAGTATATATAGATAAATAGATGTGTCCAGATAGGAAAATGCTTACATAATATTTAAAATAATTATATGTAAAATGTTCTGAGATTAATTGAAATTCAATATAACTTGAGGAGAGCAGTCATGAAAATAAAATTTGATCCTAACTACCACATTATATGTAAGTATATGATCACTTGAGAACATGTCCTTTTATTGAAATAAGGTCTTTATAGTAATAGTCAGATATATTAACAGATTATAATTGAGTATAATCCTATATGAACCATGTCTTATAAAGAGGGAAAAGATTACATTATTTACAATCCTTGAATCACACTAGCTTTGTGTGTTTTTTTCTGTGTTGACTCAGCTGTCACTTCAATTAGATGATTGCTTATTTTAAGGCAAACCTTTGAGACCTCAGATGTCATACTTTCTAGTAGACAGGTACCATTTGACTTCTTCACAACACTTTCCTCTAGCATCCATATGTACACTGGTGTCTTCAAAAGAGCATATATTAAGCAGAGTCACATCATAAGAACTCTTTGTTCTTAGCTTATGGCTAAGATTAAGTGCAAGCTCAAAATTCATTTATATAGCTTTGGTTTATATACATCTCTGGCTCACTTTAGAGACATCATTATCATTTTATTATGGAGCATTACAAATCATCCCATATTGTAGATGATATTTCTCTTGATAGTATCATTTACCTAACCAATGATATAGAATTTAAAATTGTTGAGAAAATGAAAGTATATGTGTATAGAATACAATTTAAAACACAAATATATTGATTGTTAGACTTATAGAGATTAAAAAGAATAAATTATTTGACATTATAAAAACAATGAGTTTTAGATACATGAGAACATTTCCAATAGCTTTCATTTTCAAAGGCAAACCTTTGAGTCAGAGCTCTAAGACCAGAGGAGGGAACAATATTCCAGTGTAAATTTTGAGCACTCTGTTTACAGAAAGGTATGGTTCAAAGTAAATCTGCTTTACAAGACCTCTTTAAAAATGTTGAAGATCAAGGATGTTACTTTGTGGATTAAGTTGTGTTTGAACCGAACCACAGCATTTTCAAATGCTTATACTGAATTTCATAGGCATGTGAAAGTTTAACATTGAATAAGGAAAACATCAAAGTATAGACATATTTGAATTATGGTTTTGGTGAAGAATATTGAAAGTACTATAGACCTTCAGAAGAATAAATAAATTTATCGTAGAAGAAGTATCACCAGAATGCTCCTTAAAGGCAAAAATGATGAGACCTCCAACTGGTACTTAAGGAAATATTTTTAGAAGAGACCAGAGATTGGCGTAGAAAATCATTCTTGGTAATGTAGAAGGACAGTAAAAGAAGAAAAAGCTGTGACAAGAAAGATGGATACAGTGACTCCTACAATGGACTCAAACATAAGGATGAAGGATTGTGAGCGTTTTGTTCTGTTGTGTATAGGGTCACTATAAGTCAGACCCTACTTCGTGACACCTGGCAATGACATCATGGATCACAATGAAAGTTCAATATCCATTGACAGGGTCCCCATCAAGATTAAGTCTACTGTGAATTATTTCTGACCATAAACTCTGGATGTGAATAACTTTGCTATCAACCAGAGGTCTTTGGAAAGTGTATTATTTCAGATATAGTTAGGTTAAAATTCAACACTTAATCATTGGATCTCCCTTTGTATTGTTTAAATTTGTCCTGTTTTCTACTTTCTTTTTTACTGAGATTTTTCTTTATCATCATCATCATTATGTGATATTCAGCATACATACATTTGTAGAGACAGTAAGTGGATTAATGACTTCTTGGGTACGTGGCAAGGTGTGTGGGGAGAAAGGAGGATCTAATGCCAATGAGTACAAGAATTGTGCTCATTCTAGAATGTAGTACATTTTATAATTGATTATGGTGATCATTTAAATAGCTTTAACATGATTTAACTGCTGAATTGTCAATAAAACTGTCTAGAAAAAAAGCAAAGAAGACAAAAAGGGAAAGAGACAAACATAACAAGTAAACTAAAGAACACAAATTTTCTCTTAAACCTTAGAAAGAGTCAACATGACCCACATCCCAATTTAAATTTACAGGGCTGAGAACATGGCACATTTTATAAGCACGCAAACCCACATTCGTCAATTTGTTCCAACCTTCATGTTGGATTTCTGAGGCTGTAAACTTGAAAGGGAGATGATAGCCTTAATTTTCTTTCAAGGAACATCCAATGGACTTCATTCTTCAGCACTGTGTTTTGTAGTTTAGCATGATCAGTGCTGCTTGTGAAGCACCCAATTGGTAATATTTTCTTATGACAGACTGGCAAGATGAATAAAATGAATGCCTTGGTCCAAAGGTTGAAAAATTTGGTGTGCATGTTCCCACTCTTGTGTAAAAGTATATAATTAAGACAAGAGTGTATGTTTAAAACCCTCAGTATTATAAACTTTTCATCTCCCAGGCAGATTTAAAGAGCTCTGGTGGTGTACTGTGCTAAAAGTTGGGCTTGGAACCTCAAGGTCTATGTTTTGAAATCATGAGCTTTTCTTTCAGAGAAAGGTGAAGCTTTTTACTCCCATAAAATTTTACAATCTCAGGAAGCCATACGGGCAATTCTACCTTGTTCTAGATGATAGCTAAAGCTCAGAATTAGCTAGATGGCAACAATTTTCATGTTTGAATCTTATTTAACTTTATAGACTGTAAGTAGTGCAGTACTGTGATTGATCTTCACTCTCCTATCTTTTAAATACTGGGATAAATTTTCGGGCTATTAATATGCTTGCAATATCTTTATGTGCTCCAAATATTTTATTTCAGAAATATGAAATTATACTAAAGAAATACATAACCAGAAGCAAACTTGCTCTATAAACTTGTACCAATACAGACCCTATATAGGGTGTTAGAAGCTTCTCATCTTTAAGAGTACAAATAATCTCATTTTCCTTCTAAGGAGCAACTTGTGTATTTGATCACCTAGCCCTGAAGTTAACAGTGTCACAAGGGGTACCTATTCAGTCACTTTTATTAAACCAGAAGCAGGACAAAGATGACAAAGACAGTAACTCCAGATAAGAGAAACCATGAACAGTTTTACAGTATAGAGTTTTATAGTATTTGATGAATCATAGCCATGGTTCTCATTTTATGTGATAAAGAACAAAGGAAATCATCATAAAATCATTAGTAGGGATAGGATTATGATCGGACTTATACATAATTGCAAGTTAAAAAAGGTTGCAGGGTTTGCTCTAAGGTTCTGATTATCTGAGTGTGATTCATGATCTCTGTGTCATAGGCCATCTGACTCCAAACTCTAACTTAAATTAGATAGCATGTATCTGATTGACTGCTTTAAATAAGTCCGCAGACAATTGTCCTATTCTATGTGTGAGCATTTTATTTTATATTTTTTGTTTTTTCTTTTGGGGGGAGGCATCACTGCCCTCTGCTGGTGCGAGTAGGAGGCCCAGCCTTTGCTCCTGAGGAGTTGCTGCTAGAATTGAACCTCCATCCCGGTGGGCTGCAGTCCAGCGCACAACCACTCTGCCACTGGGGCTCAGCCCTATGTGTGAGCATTTTAATCTATCTTTAAATAAACTTCCTAGAGTGGTTATGAACTTGCTTAAGCAGTGTCACATTTCTGAACCCAAGTGGTTAGCAGGCATCAGGGATAGCAAAAAAGAAATAGCACCTGAACTTCTATCAAGACTCCAAATGGATTCAGGGCTCCCACTGTAGATGTAGCCTTGCACAAAACAAGAGTTTTAGAATGTAAACACCAATGAATGATTATTTTCTCACAGTCCTTATGGTCATTTAAAGCCAAGTGTTCTCCACAGGCGCGATATCACCCCTAAGAAAGAAAAATTAGTGTTTGGAAGGAGGAAGAATCATAGATTTTACAATAGTTTGTGGCTTTACAATTTCTTTTCAATTTAAAACTGCAAGGTCAATAGTTTAAAATCACCAGCCACTCATGGAAAAAATGACAGAGCACTCTATTCCCTTAGTGACAGTTCCCTCAACACAGAGGGACATTCTAGCCTGCCCTATAGAGTCATTATGAGTGAGTGTCTACTCAATGGTGGTGAGATGAGTTGATAAATTATCCTATAATGCTAAATGTTCCAGGCATAGGTTTGGTGTTTAATATGGAAAATGTCCTTTAAGGCATTTTTAGAAGCACTGAGTTAGAAATGTTCTTGACTAAGAAAATGACTATAATACATGACAGTATATGAGAACTTTTTATTTATTTCTGAAAATATTTCAGATTACTTAGACAATTCATGGTTTGAGGTAGGAGATGGGAAATCATTTTTAATTTAATTTTATTTCATTTTACTAAATCATTTTACTGGGGGCTGATGTAACTCTTATTATAATCCACGCATACATCCATTGTGTCAAGCACTTTTGTACACTTGTTTCCGTCATTGTTCTCAAAGCTATTATTTTCTGCTTGAGACTCTGATATCAGCTCCTCATTTTCCCCAGTCTCTTTACCTCCCCCTCTCCCTGGAACCGTTAATGATTTATAAATTATTATTCTTATATCATATCTTACACCGTCCAGCATCTACCTTCCCTACATCTCTGCTGACCATCCCCTAGGCAGGAGGTCACATGTAGATCCTTTTATTCTGCTCTTCTTTTCTACCCCATCTTCCTTCCGCCCTTCCATGATCCCCTTTCTCACCACTGGTCTTGAGGGCTTCTTCTCTCTGGGACAGGACTGCATTAAAACTCACTTTCCTCATTTGTAGGAAGATATGTATGGCAGTGAAAGCTCAAAATTCATTTTCAGAATCTTCACATGGATTAAGTCTCCTGAAAGACCCCTCTGACTATTGACCTGGAATTTGAATAGCTTTGCTATTAGACACAGGACGCAGGAAAGTGGATTCATGCAGATGTAGTTGGGTTAAAATTTGACACTTTACCATTTGTTCTTCATTTGACCCATTTTAAATCTGTTCTAGTTTTTAATTGCTGTTCATTTTCCTTTGGATTGAGTTTCTTTATGTTTTATCTTGCTATTGTTGTAGGGTATGGGGAATATATATAGCCCTTTATATGATAGCCAGGTAGGGGAATCTATATGAAAGTAAATGGACTAAGAGTTTCCTAATGTTGATGCAGGGTTCTTTGGCGGAAGTGGGAATCTAATAATTATGAATAAAGTAAAGAAGAAAATACTGAAAATTTTTTGTGGTGATGATTGTACAATTCTTTTCAACGGTTTTATTGACACAAACTTTAAATATCATACAATGCAGTAGTTGAAATGGTTCGATCATATCAAGGAATTGTACGATCATTACCACATCAATTTTAGAGCAACTGCCCCATCCCCAAGTTGAATCTTCTTTAAATGAGTTGTGCATTCATAGTCTAATCAACTTGCACTCAGAGCAAATTTAGGTCAAGTCTACAGGGAAGTCAACTGGCCAAGTCTCAAATTTGGTGCAGTACAATCAGGACTACCATTGTCTCTGCTTGGTAGAAAGAATGATAGAGGCTTTCTTCGCCCCACTTTTCTGTGGCATCCCTATCTCCAGTGATTCTTTCATGAAGGTGAGTATTAATAAGGGCCATGATATAAGAACTAATTGTTCTGTAATGGGAGCTGGGATTTAGTGTGAGCTCCAAACCCATTCCTGTGAACGACACACTTGATTCCAAAGTGTAGGTACCTTGGTTATGCATATTATGGCATGTATGGTTGAGAATAAACAGGATTAGTTCACAATTTAGCATACTTTTACTCCACACAATTATATTGACACAGAATAGCAGATTGGAAGTACACTGTGTTGCCATGTATCTAAATCAAATAGATGTTCATAACAAGCATTTCATATACATTTATGATCTTTTAAATTTTATTTATACCAATTATATTTTCTTCCTCCTTCTTTCATAATTTATGAAAAATACCAATTATCTAAAATGTTTTCATTTTAAATCTGTTTGAATCATAAAATTAGCTTTAATAGTGCCTATTAGCTTTAATAGTCATATTAATAGAAATTGGAGCTGAAGTAGCTGCAAAACCATCAGAATGAAACAAAGCAAAATGAAATACAACCAAAAAAACCAGAATCAAGTAGGCAGGAATATCAATAGGGCTTCTTAAAATGAGAGAAAAGAAGATAAATTATAATGACAAAAAATAAAATGCAATGTTTTCAGGGAGAAAACATAAAGGAAATACCAGAGAAAGAGAAGTCTGGAGTAAAAGATACAGAAGTTCCATGGAGATGAATTCTAATCAATGATTAGAATAGAATTGTATTTACATCAAAGACATGACAATTTATTTTGTTCACTTTATATATGACACTTAACTTTCATTGTTTCATATATGTACTATGATGTAGAAAATAACATTGAAAAATAAATTTTGCCTCATATAATTCTTCCTTAAGGAGATAATTTTAGCTTAGACAGTTTGAGTTTCACTACTAGCATAAATGTTTGTGATTTGAATCTATCTAATACATAATATCTGCCTAATAATTATAGCAAAAAATAGATAACCTAAAGTAGAATGGGAATTCCAGAACACTTCATTGTGCTCATGTGGGATTTTTACATAGATCAAGAGACATATCAATGAAACAAGGCAATACTGCATGGTCTAAATTCAGAAATGGTGTGTGTCAGGGTTGTATAATATCACCAAACTTGTTCAATCTGCATGCAATCATCAAAGTAATTGGATTATATGAAAAAAATGTGGCATCAGATTTGGAGAAAGGTTTGCTAATAATCTGTGATATGCAAATGACACTTTCCTTATTGAAAGTGAGGAGAACTTTTAGTGCTTGCTGATTAAGGTCAAGAATTGTAGCCTTTAGTATGGATTACAATTCAATGTAAAGACTAGAATACTTACCACTGGACCAACAGATAAAATAGACAGAGATACGGTTAAAGAGCTCCAGAATTTTGTTTGGCTTGAATCCACAGTGAATGCTCATGAAAACACAGGCAAGCAATGAAAAGATGAATTGCATTAGGTAAATCTGTTGCACAAGACCTCTTGAGAAAAAAAAAAGACCTCTTTAAAGTGTTGAAAATCAAAGGTGCTAGTTTGAATGCTAAGGTATGCCATATTATTTTCAATTGTTTCCTATGCATATGAAAGTTGTATATTGATGAAGGAAGACAGAAGAGAATTAATTCAGTTGAACAGTGGAAAGAACTAAGAATATTGAAAATTCTGTGAACTAAATAGGAACCCTCGTGGTGTAGTGGTTAAGCATTGGAGTGTGAGCTACAGGGTCCGCAAGTCAAAATTAAAAGAAACTCCTCAGTAGGAAGATGAGCTTTCTTCTCCAATAAAAAACTAATCTCAAAATGTCACAGGCAGAGTTCTACCCAGTCCAATAAGAGTCTCTATTCTCCAATATTGACTTAATGGAAGTGATTAAATGACTGATGGAGCAATTACAGAGTGCTCCTTAAAGGACAGGATGGCGAGACTTGGTCTCATGCACTTGGGACATGTTTTCAGGAGAGGCCTGTGCCTAGAGAAGGATATCAGACTTGGCACAATGGAGGAGCATCAAAAGACAGAGGATCCTCAAGGAGATAGGCTGAGACTATGGCTGTCACAATGGGCTCAAGATTATGACCAATTGTGAGAAAAGCCCAGGACCGGGCAGCATGTTACTCTGTTGTGCAGAGTCACTTCACTAGGGGTTAGAACTGAGTGGATGGTACCTTATAACAAGCAAGTGCTGTGAAGAAACGTCTTGCCTGCTTTTCTAAAGAGGGTGTCAATACTGTAACACACAGGGTTTCTATCAGCTAGAAGCAACTCAGTGGCAATGGATTGTATTGCCTTCTTTTTTAGAGAGCACATTACTCTATAAATAATTATCTTTTTTTTAATAAAGGCTTAGGGAAAAGTATTATAAATAAGACATTCAATTGTGAGTCCTAAAGGCTGGTGACCTTTGAGTCAATATTCAAAATTGAAGTGTGAAGTTGGTAGAATTCGAAAAGCAGGGTAGGAATAAAGACCAAGGTGGAAAGGGAGAGACATGGGGGTGGGTAGACTGAGAAAAGGTGTGACAGGAGGGGAATAAGGACTAAAGTCTCAGGCAAGCTTTCCCTTTCTGCTTGCCTCCCCCCCCTTTTTTTTTTTTTGGTCTATGAAAATTCTCTCTGTTTTCTTATGAATCTTCCTGCTCTCTGGATGCTCATTAAAAAAATAGTTAGACCACTTATTTCCTGATCTTCAAAATGTGCCGAGAAGTAACAGCAGGGGTACCCACTGTCTTTATGGAAATACAGAATCTCTAACCCAGAGAAAATGATTGAGAATCTGTATTTTAAAGGACTGCTAGGTAACTTGTTGCATGATAAATATAAGTAGCTCTGAATTGTATAATGTAACAAATGACAGTTACAAAAATCTCCCCTCAAATATTTCATACTACTTGTCAAAAGACTGAAGCTATTTACTTATAATTTGCATGTATCAGGAAAAACTAGCAAGTGTTAGGAATCAGATTTTTGGAGTAAAATTCTGGTTCAGTTCATGTGTAGTAAAATGTTTGCCCACCAAATATCTGAGTAAAATACCTCAGAAGTAATCATATTTTTAGACTTAAACTATAAAAATGTCATTAATATAAAAAGTCTTGATTTACCCAGAGTGTGAGATAAAGTATGAAGAAATCCCAAATGTTGTCAGTGACTGGGAAAAAACAAAAAGATTTGAATAAAGCTTTGCTGAGAAAACAGAACAGAAAACAGGCAACTTTTTTGAGCTCTGATAAGTGATGTCAGACAGATAGCAGAAACACTACTCAGTGTCCAGATCAATGATGGTAGAGGATGTGTGACCTTTGTGAGAAAAACTCACAGAATGCTGCAAATGATATAAAAAGAGCAAAAGAAAATGCCTAAGAAACCTATTTCCTACTTGGTACTCTAGTATATGTCTAGCTCTCTCTCTTTGAATATTTTTATTAATATTTTTGGGGGAATCATGGAATGAAATGTGTGGTATAGTTTAATCTTTTTTGAATTTCAAGAAAAGTCAAAAAAGAGAAGAGTCACTGGCCAGACCAGTTGCAATACTTCAGGGCACCATTCATGGCCATCGATGCAGATGGCAATCGTGGACTGACGAGTATACAGGCAAGAGATGCCCTTACTCCTTCCCTACCTTTCTGTTTCCTAGCAGGAGTCTCTGTAATGCCCCTTTCACCTCTTTGTTTCTGAGGGTATAGATCAGGGGGTTCAACAGGGGAGTGACGATGTTGTAGAAGAGAGTGAGAAACTTGCCCTGGTCCTGGGAGGAGCTGTTTCCTGGTTGCATGTACATGTAAATAATGTTTCCATAGAAAAGTGAGACCACGGTGAGGTGAGAGCCACAAGTGTTAAAGACTTTTTGTCTCCCTGAAGCTGAACGAATCTGTAACACAGCCTTCACAATGTAGCCATAGGAGACCAGGATGAAAATCAGGGGTGAAAGCACAATGCCCACCGCCAGGACAAAGACAGTGCCTTCGATGGCCACAGTATTGACACAGGCTATCCGAATCAAGGCTGGCATCTCACACAGGAAGTGATCCACACGGTGGTGCCCACAGCGGGGTAAACTCAAGGTCACTGGAGACATGGCCAAGGAGTTGGCTATGCCACAACCCCAGGCTACCAAGACCAAACCCAGGCAGAGACGTGGATTCATGATCACCATGTAGTGCAGGGGCTTGCAGACCGCAACAAATCGATCATATGCCATGACAGCCAGGAGCAGGCACTCTACCCCACCCAGGCCCAAGAACAGAAAGAGTTGAATGGCACAACCAGTGTAGCTGATGGTCTTGTCAAGTCCATGAAGGTTGTACAGCAACTGAGGAATGGAGCTGGTGGTAAAACTGAGGTCAAGGAAGGAGAGGTGGGTGAGAAAGAAGTACATGGGAGTATGGAGGTGAGGGTCTAGGCGAGACACCAAAATGATGACTGTGTTACCCACAAGGGTCAGGAGATAGGCAATCAAGATGACCACAAAAAGGATTTTCTCCAAATGGGGACGGTCAGAAAATCCCAAAAGAGTGAAGTGGTTTTGGAAACTGTCATTGGTACCATCCGTCATCTCTACTTCACTAGGAAAAAAAAAAGATAAAAGTTATATATATATATATATATATATATATATATATACACACACACACACACACACCAATAAACCAATAACAGCAACAGCAACAAACGTTAGGGTAATTCTTTTAAATAAGGTAGTTTTCTGTGGTTTTCACATTTATTTTTTCACTTAAGTCTAACAGCAACAGCTTGGAACTAGCCTTTCTTTTATCTCCAAATTACTGAAAAGAAAACTGATTGAAAAGAGTAGGTAAATAGGAAACTACCAGCAATAGAAAACTATATTTGATCCAAGAAAATGTGGGTTAAAATAATTCTAAATATTAATGGTATTGTCTCTAATTTTGATGGAAATGAAAGGGAAGTTCTCTCTTGGCAAACCATTCATTCCTTCAAATACCCAAGTACGTAAACAGAACTCTCAAGTAATTAATGAGTGAAGAAACCAATAGTAAAGCAGGTGCCATTCTGATAATGTCAACATCTGGAGGCCCCAAGTGTGTCATAATAGAATTGCAAGCTGTAGGGTTTGGAATGGATGTGACCTATGATTGGTGTGTAAGAGATCTTTATTCTGAGGTACCACTGAGAAGATTTGAATGACTAAAATGTTGGTTAAGAAGCCTCGGTTTTTTAGTGGGTTCAGTGTTTAATTACTAACTAAGACTCATAAGCTTTTCAGAAGAAAAAAAGATGAATTAGTCTGTTCCAGTTTTGATAGATTTGCAGCATCAAAAACTCTATAAAACAAATCTACTCCTCCCTGCATGGCTTCTGTTAGTCAGAATAAACTACGGACAGTGAATTTTCTTTCAAGTCTTTGGTGAAGCCTTAGCAATTTATACCATCCAGGGACTTCGAAATCATTCATATCCATTTCACTGCCAAAGAATCAATTCCAATTCTAAGTGACAGAGTAGAGTTCCAGAGGAGTTCCAAGACTATAAGTCTTTATGGGAATGGGCTCCTGAACTTTCTTCTGTGAAATGGCCAGTGAGTTTGCTCAATGGCCTTTTTGGTTATCAGTCCTTGCTTTACATGTAAAGCCACCTGTGCTTCTTTAAGCAGTTAGTAGTTTGAAAGAACTATCCACGCAACATTGCAGGTTTTGCTTTTGAATTACATCTAACAATTGACCTGGGTGGTTACTAGCCTTGACATTAGACAGAGTACATTGGACAGTGAAACACATAGTGTTTGGTTAAAATGCAACAGCTTATCATTGACTTTCCCTTGAGACTAATTTTTAATTGGTTCTAATGTTTATTATTTTCTGATATCTTTTAGTTGAAAGTTTTTCTGTGTTTTGCTGTTACTGTGGAGGTGATATATAATTTGTTTTAGATAAAATCCAAGATCGATAAATAGAGACAACAACTAGATTAATAATATCTCAGGGTTATGCCATTATAAAATTTGAGGGGAAATGAGGAACCAAATTAATGAGTACAAAAGCATATGTTCTAGAGTTGATGGTCGTGATAATTGCTGTACTCTTTTAAGTATATTTAAACAAATAAATTGATGATGTGAATTATATGTCAATAGAACTGTTTTTTTTTAGAAGTCATCCAACTTAGCTGAAGAAATTAGGGTTCCCTTTTTTCTCCTTCCTTTCACAGAATGTTCGCAGGAAGAATAGCCACTTAGACTGGCCCATGAAATATTCATAATTTAAAAATATGTTTATATACTCAAATGTTATAATTAACATAACAATGATTACTTGACCTTAGAATTGTCTAACACCTGTTAAAAGATAACTTTGCATATGCTAAATAATCATACTTTATTCCTTGTAATTTCTGGGATATTCTGTAGTTAATGCCTGTGAAAATTTCTCTGCCCAGGGTACTTTGATGAATCCCCATGAAATGGTGCTTGATTGTGAGCTTACTTGTCTTTTAATAAAAAATCTTAGCTTTAACAGAAATTCCAACTTACTGATTAATAGCATCATGTAACAACATATGTTATTTTATGTAGTATAATATTTAGGAACCTCTCCAGAAATTATATTCTAACATTTATGCAAAGTTTCTATCAACTTTGGTAACTTTCAATTTCAGCCTTGATGCCTTTCCCTTTATTTATGTAATTGGTTAATTAAGAAATTAAAATATAAAGAAGGAAAATATAGGCAAAAAGACACAAAGAAAAAAAGACTGAAATAAATTTCCAATCCAGGTTTTCAAAGCATATTGCTATATCATCTTATGTCTGAATCTAAACATCCTGTGAAACCTGAGAAAATTGATAAGGTACAACTAAAACTAAGACTGAAATCAGCAAGAGGGTGGGAGAATGGTTTTCGACTGTATTTGCTAATCTCCTTGTAAATTTTGGCATTTTTAGCTTCATCGTGGAGATGGAGTGTAAGAATGAACTCCACACAGGAATGCAGTTTATACATTATAGGGAAGGTTAATGCTAATGCCTCAGTTCAAAGACCCACCAAGTGTCTTGTGGAGTACCTGGTGGTTGTAAACTACAGACTGCAAGCCCTTGTGTAACCGCTACACAACCAAGCGTCTTCCCTCAATGCTTCTCTTACAACCCGCAGCTCGTGCTCTCATGGAGCCATTGTGGTGCTGTGATCAAACATTTGCAATCACGTTTGCTGATATGCAGGTCTCCTTATGGAAGACGGACCTCTCCATGTGAAATGCAAAATAACTCTACTTCCTCGAAGGAGTTGAGAAGATACAGATATACTTTCTTCAAGCTTCAAAAAGAATAAGGTGTTCCCTCTGCAAGTCCTTGGTAGAATCACGGTTGAGCATTTCCATTCCCAGTTTAAATTTTAAAAGAACTGCTAAAGGCATATTGCAAGTAACAAAAAAATCCAGATAGTTTTATTATGAACAAAGAGCAAATCAGCGCAAAATCTAAACTGAGCGCCTCAGTCCTCCAATCCATGTTTTAACATTGGTGCATTTTTTTGCTTATTTTCTTTCTCATGACTCAAGACTAGTACTAAATGCCAGAATTGAGAGAGCGAGTTCTCCCCATATGAAATCAGAGTTCTTAGCTCTGGAAAGGTGGCATGTGAAAAGATCCAAAGTCAGTTTAGTGAGTGATTATTCACCATCTTCCTGGCCTTGCTTTGAATAGAATTGAGTAGCATATAAAGGAGGATGGTATATATTAAAGGGTTTCCATGTTTGTGTAGTTGAAATATATGTGTGTCTACAATGGAGCACATCATAAAGCAGTTTCCATATGATCCCTGTAGGCTCTGATTAGACAGTATGTACTTCATCACCTGGAATTTGTGATGATGGAGTGGTTTACATAATTACATGCTTAATGAACTTACAAAGAATATCTAATATTGGAAAATAAAATTCTAAAATTTTATTTAAAATGGATATGTAATGACAAGATATAGGATCTATGTTATCGGAAGAGTGATAATTGGGTCCAGCTTTTCCCAGTCACCACCTGTTGGTCCCTATCTCTTCCTATATGAGGCTGATAATATACCATTCAAATGCTGTTTTTCTAAAAACAAACTCACATCTCTGATTTAATTTTGCATTCCTTCAAAATGTTTAGGATATACAAGTATTAGAAGTTTAATGAAATACCTTAAGCCCCATTACTCTGAAGCTGAATTTCAAATTAGATACTCTCCTTTTAAAAGGCAAAATCTAATATATAATGCTAGTGGATTCTGACTGAGATTATAAATCTTTATGGAAGAATCTCATCTTTCTCCTTTAGAGAGGTTTGTGAGTATTCACTGCTGATCTTATGGTCAAAAGCACCACCATGTCCCTTTATTATCTATTGCTTGATTAAAAAATGAAATGCAAACTTTTTAACATAGTAATGGCACCTTGTCCCCCACAAAAATATGAGTTCTGTCATTGAAATCTTTGTATGATACTTCTAATTTCTATGGTCTTTTGATTTTTAGTGTATTTGTTTCTAATTATTCTTAAAATCTTAGCCTCTTCTATGATCCACACTCTCCAACTATGATTTTGATCAGATTTAGCTATAGATATTCCTAGTCTTATGCATTTTATTAAGCCATTTAAGGGTATTTTTCTTGTCATAATTCCTTTTTAGGATTTCACAGAGCTCCAGATGTATAAAGCAGAATTACCATGATGTTATATAAGCTTAAAATAGTTCTATTGCTCAAATTTGATTTCAGTTTTCTTAATGCCAAAAAATTTATTTCACATCTGGGATAAAAGACACTGCTCATAACTCTAATGGCATATTTTTCTATATATTTGAGCTTAATAACTTATCCCTCCTACCTTCCAGTACAGTGCCTCCACATCAGAAAACAAAACAGCTTTTTGCTTCCTAATTCCATGTAAATTCATCCCTGCACCAGTCTTTGCCATCAAATATTACCCCTTAGATTGAAGCAATTTTCTCTGTTTACATCTCATTTTTATTTCACTTTTAACAAATTCCAGTCTAAAACAAGAAAATGAAGTGTATTTTTCAGTAACCATTTTTCTCACAATCCTATCTTACATTTTAAAAATACCGTTTCAAATTTGTATATGTATTACTCCATAATTCTTGAATAACACGTGTTGAGCTGTATGTGATTATGTGTCAGTAATTGTCTACAGATTTTCAAACAAGGACAAATTTACTCATTATTAATTTTTTCTATTTTTATGAACTTCATGTAACTTTTTTTTTAATTGAGCAATCCAGCAGTACTTAATTCTGACTTTAGCCCATAAATTCAGAAAGTGACTCACCATTTTTATAGGAGTATTTTAAGTGAAATAATATCAGGAGACAGAGAGTCTAGATGGACCTAGAGACTTCAATTTACTAAGTTGATATAATGTCTTCTTGCTCACCTCCTGTATGCACACAGACACTCCAGTCAGTGGCAATTCAAGATCATCCATCCCTCCAGATCTTTCAACGGGTCACCGTATTTGTATAGAGGTGGTTTATGGCAACAACACAAGGGATGCAGGTCTCTGAAGGAAATGTTGAAAAGGGATCTTGAGGGTGGTGTGAGCTCATCAACAGGCCCAAGCCCCAGGGAACTTCTGATCCCTAAAGGGTCATTAATACCTACCCTGATACTTGTAGCAGGATATTTCACTCAAAAATTGCAGTCTCCCATAGGGTCCAAAAAGAAAATGAGAATGGTGAGAATTTTTCCTTTGATATGAAAATGTACCTACTACCTCATGGAGCTAAAGTTTCAGCCTTAATAGAAATGTGGGCTACCTGATAACAGAGTGGTGGTTGCTTCATATCCCCCAATTCCTCTCTGGCACAGGGGATGAAAACAAACTACCTGATCCTGCCTGTTCCCATGAAGAGTTACAGCTTTGGGTTGCTGTGAATCAAAGTGGACTCAATGGCAGTAGGTTTTGTTTGGAGTTTTGGTGGTGAAGATCAAAGGAATAAACCTATTTTTTTATTCTCAGGAGACAAATCATGATGATCATTAGCTGCCTTCACCTGTTACTAATAATTATTATGTGGCTACAATGTAACAGTCAATATCTCCCCCATTCCTCTTGAAACATTATTGTTTCCCTCTTTAGACTTAGAGAAAATAGTGCAAATGTAATTTAGCATCTTTTTTCTAATCATTTTATTTGTAAAAGTAAAGGTCATTTTCCTAAGTAAGGTAAGAAATCCAGATGTATACCAATTAATAGTGAGTTTTATTATTAAATGAGAAAGCTAACCTTCTAAATTTGTTTTATTTTTCGTTTTACTTTTGAAAGAGAGATGATAGCATGCATGAGTTTTTACTTTAATTTCAAAAATACCAAGGGGAAATTGAGCAATTATGAACTCCCTGATCAATTTAGTCAAGGATATTTGACTGTTTTTTTGTATTTGTAAGGGCTACAATGATAAGGCATGGCAGAATATCTATAATCAAAATAAATTCAAGAGTAGGAATGGAGTCCAAAGGAGTATGAAAGGAAGCATGATAACTAATTTGAAGCACTTGATTCAGCCATTTATCATGATGGGTACTCAAGTAGCTTTGAGTATATCAGAGAATTAACAAGAGTAAATTAGAAAATTCCACACAGGTGAGTATGTTTTAGATTTGTAGGGTACATTTTCTATCCATGTGTAAGCTACTTCCTTCCTTTCCTGCTCGCAGGACAATATAATAGCCATGGAGTCTCTGGGAACCATTCAGAAAGCATGGATAGAATACACAGAGTGCTCAGAAAAGGGATGAGTTTAATAAATCCCAGTGTTCCTAATTTATCTGTCTTTTGGGATTCTAGTAGTAAATTACATAATTCTAAATATTCTACCTGATAATAATGCTATTTCATTACCCATTCAGTGTCATATCCATTTCAAACCACCCACATATTAATTTGTATGTATTTCATCCTATTATTGGTGATTTCCACTTTTCCTTGATTTGGACTTTGTATATCTAAAGTTCCAATTAATAATGTCTGTCTTGATAAAGATTTCTATTAGAGGGGTGTGGGATACTGATGGGAAAGTCAAGTCAGGAGAGGGGAAAGGGAGAAGACACATCTCGACAAGGACAAGCATAAGTCTGTTGGTAGAAAAAGGGGAAAAACAAACGTCCAAATGGGGTGGGAGAGACTTAAAATATTTTCAAAGATGCTAAATGGGCAGTATTCCTGGCAATATGCACTAAACAAGTCACATTGGCCTGACTTTCTCCACACACCCTGGCGACTAAAACCAGTTGTCATAGAACACTGGGCCATTGAACCCTGAATATTCAAGGTACTCAACATGCATCAAAGACCACATTAAAAGAATCCAATGTGGAAAAATCCACTAGGTGAACTAGACACTACCTCAAAAACACTTGTAAGCTGAGATCTGAAGACTGGAAATTCATTGTGTTTGAAGAAGCAGAAAACAGCTATCCCAAGTGTATTAAACAGTCTATAGATGGACAAACATTAATTAATACATCAATGCCCTATGTGCTTTATTAAGATATATATATTATTCTGACAAATCTTTGATTGACATTTTCAGTGGATATTATTGGAAAATTTCCCTGACAACTAACTCCCATTGCTTGTATAAATAATATTCCAGTCATTTAAATTCTGTTCAAGTGAATAATTCAGGTGCTGTGATATGTAGTTAGCCTACATTTTTCCACTATTCTCCTCTCAACAGTCTTTCAAAGATTAGTATTAAGGGCTAATCATTACCAATATTAATGGAAGATCTTTACTCTCCAGGGAAATGATTTCTGAAACTCTCTACAATAAATTAACAAGGAAGTGTCTACAGCAGTGGGTCTCAACCTGTGTGTCATCACCCCTGGGGGGGGATGTCTAATGGCCCTTTCACAAGAATTGCCCAATTCAAAGCTGTATCAGAATTACAGTTATGAATTAGCAAATTAAATAACATTATGGTTGGGGAGGTACCCACAACATGAGGAACAGTATTAAAGGGTCATGGCATTAGGAAGGTTTAGAATCGAAACACTACAGGGAGCCAAAGACACAAAGATATAGGTGTTGTAGCAAAGTGTGGTGAAGAAATTATTTAGTGCCCGGCTATCAGATAAAATAGCATGTGGGGTCTTAAAAGCTTGTTTCCTAATAAATAGTCATCTAAGTGAGATGTCAACTAAGTCCACATGGAAGGAGTACATCAACATTAGTGATCCAAGAATTTTCTTCTGAAGACAAAGGAGGAAATTGTATCAGAGCCAAAATTATGAGATTCTTGTTTGTAGAAGGCCAAAATTATGAGATTCTTGTTTGCAGAAGGCTTGTTGAAGCCCAAGATACATTTGTGAGATCTACACAGCAAATAAGCCTCTGGTGCTTTTCCTTTCTCCATAATGCAGGGATGGGACTAAACTGGAGACAGTGTATTGGAGAAATACACTGGAATTAAAATAACAAATTTGACTTGAATGGTTAAAACTTAGTTCCTTGATCCCATCTCTTCTACACATAGGGCCAAATCTGGTTTTAAATAGTGTGTGTTTTCTTCATGAAGGGTTAATTTCAGATGCATTTTGTCGTTGCGAGTGGTTTCTTGAATCTAAGTTGTTTGCTTTTTCTATTTTTCAGTATCTAAAACTAAGGAATGATGAACCTAAAACAGTAGATTAAAGATTCCTGGAGGCACAGTAGGGAAGGGAGTGGGAAAGGGGGAACTGATATCTAAGAGTGGTTCACAAAGGAAGAAAATATGTTGAAACTGATTGTGGTGACAATTGCACAATTCTTCTTGATATGACTTCACTATGGAATGACATTATATATGTACTAGCTCCCAATAAGGTGGTTTTGAAAAATAAATAAATAAAAGAACAACTGGGGTGGGGGGAGATGGCATGCCCCTTCAACATATGAAGGTCTTCAAATTTAGGGCCATTGATGTCATTAAGCTATACTTTACTTGAAGACGTGACACTTCCCCAGTGACATTTTGGGTGCTCTATGAGTTGAAAAAGGACCTCATGCCTTTGAAAATAGAAAGTTCTTGAAAACAAGGAAGATTATCAGTGAGGTAGATTGACACAGTGGTTTCAAAAACAGGTTCAAACATAACGATGATTTTAAGCATGATAAAGGACCGGACAGTGTTTTGTGCTTGCTGTAAATAGGGTTATCATGAGTTAAAACTGAATCAAGGATTTATGATGACATTCATGTGTTCCAGAAATGGCTTAATGTCAGTAGAGTGTGGTGGGTTTTCCAACATGAGCAACTCATTGTCCAGCAACATATCAGACAATAATCTGCATATTTTTATGGGATTTTAATTGATGAATTCCTCAGAAATGGACTGTACTTTCCTTCTGACTAGTATGTCTTATATATTTTGGAAATTCCAATAAAGCCTATACACTATGGATGATACTGATAGTACTTGTAATACTGGTGGCAGAGTGTTCAACATCACAATAATGTATAAGACAACACAGTACAGCAATAAGAAAAATGAGTAGTTGGATACAATGAAATGGTATTGACCATTTTAACTCTGACAACCATGTGGTCTACTATGCAAGAAATGACAAATTGAAGAAGAATGACATTACATTACTTGCTAAAATTAACATTTCGAGATCTATCCTAAAATACAATGCTATTAACAATGAGATAATATTCCCAAGCCTTTAAGGATGCCCCATTAATACAGTTGCTTTTCATATTGATGAATGAACCACTAAAATCCATGATGAAGCAACTAAAGAATTCTGCTAACTTTTCATTATTAAAGTTATCAATCATGCAGCCAAGATGTAAGGATAAATATTGGTGATTGAAATTTAAAATCTGGAAACAGAAAGGGCAATAGTTGAAAATTTGGGTCGTTGTGAAAAAATCTCACATATGATTATCACAAAACAGAATCTTCTAGAACTTACTTACCTCTGTTCAACCGCACAGATAAAAACTATAGAGACCTTGCACTGATATACCATACAATGACTACATCTGTGGAATAGCATATGTAGCCTCTCAATGGCATCAGGCAGGGAAAAAAGTCTGTACCTGACCAAGGAACTTACACATGCCCAAATTCAAGTTGAAGATTAAGAAAAATAAAAACAAGTTTATGAGAGACAAAGTGCAATTTTGAATGTCTCCTCTGATTTCAGAGACTGTCCCCAGAATAGATTCAACATATTGAAAACTAATGACAAAAGATAAAAAAAGCTGTGGAATGCCATCAATGGCATCATTCTTGTGAAACAAAATCATTAAAAATACAAAACATACAGGAAATATCAAAACTGATATCAGAAAAGACTGTAAAACTTGGTTTTGAAAGTAGAGAAATTAAAATGTCTAGAAGAAACGTTGACAATATAGCTAAACATAAAATTGCAGTGGTCAACTTCAGAAGAAAAAGTAAAGGATTATAATAATAAGTGGAATTAACTGGAAATTGCAAGCCAAAATGGAAGAGCATGTGAAATATTTCTTAAACTGATAGAACATATGAAAACATTCAAGCATTCAGTTGAAACATCGAAGGATTGTATGTTCAAACTATTGAATAATGTAGAAAACCTCAAAAGAAGATGAAGGAATACATAGGATGGCTGCACCAAAAGGAATTAGACAATATTCTTTTGAGAGGTAAGCTAACATTCACTTTTCAGAGGTAGCATCTAATTAAAAACAAATGGTTTGCAAGGAGTAAATCCAAACTGCAATGAAGGGACATGGTGAAATATAAGGCTCCAAGTTAAATGAAATATAAATTAAAATGTTTCAAAAAAAAAGCAACAGCAACAACTGATGCAGCATGAAGTAGTAAGAAAGCAACCTGGTCAACCAATTGGGAAAGATCCATATTTGTGCCTATTCTACAGAAAGGTAGCCTAACACAATGCAATAACTATCACACATTATCATTAACATCACAAGCAAGTAAAATTTTGCTGAGGATAATTTTTAAATGGTTGCATAGAATATACAAAGTGGGAACTGTCGGATATTTAAGGTAAATTGAGAAGACTGCATAGCATGTGGGAGATCATTGTTGATGAGAGGTAAGTCTTCAATGTATGCAGTGAAACCCAGAAAGATGTTTGCTGATGATTTATTGACTTTGACAAGACACTGAACTTGGGATCACAATCATTTATGCACCCTATTGTGAAGAATGAAAATTCCAGAACACTTCTTTGCAATCATGTGTAACCTGTACATGGATAAAGAGGCAGTCATTACAAGAGAATACAGAGATATTGCATGATTAAAAGTCAGGAAAGGTGTATGTAGTAGCTAAATAATCTGTTGTCAGTTTGAGACTTACCTTAAGTGTAAAGGGGTGGAGTTTAGTTTATCAGTCAGTTCACAGTTTCATGAGCTCAGTTGAAGACCCCAAAGAGTTAAATAGCTCTCTGGAGGCAGGGCACAAACTTACTCCCTGTGAACCAAGCTTGATGACAAGACACATGGATCTACACTACAACTCTGGAGCTGGAGGAACCACTGGAGACCCCTATCAGCACTGAGATGCCTCTACTGCCACTGGATCTGCAAGACAGTCCATTCACTGGCTGGAACTCTTCTAACATTCAGTATTATTGCATGTGGTGTTTGAGTCTGAAGAGAAGTTTTTAGATTGGTATTGGACATATGGGCTAATATTGGATTTACGGACTTGATCTGAACTGGGCTAGGACTTTTCTCAATATTCAATTGGTCTTTGGGCTGAGCCCTGTAGGCGTAAGTGGTTGAGTGCAGGACTGTGGCACAAGGGATTGGCAGTTCAAATCCAGCGGCGGCATTCAAGAGAAGTGCTGGGGTAGCTCCCATGACCACCAGAGGGAAATGATGCCCCCCCCCCAAAAAAAAATCAATTGGTCTTTTATATAAAGCTCTTTCTTATACATCTAGGATTTTCTCTGTATTTGATTCTCTAGTCAATTCAGGCTAACACAACCTATAACAGGATCAATTCATTATATTTATTCCATCTCTATGCTGAGGAAAAAATCTGAGAAACTGCATATCCCCCTGGCCCTGAGAAACTGCATTTTATTAGGAAGAATAAAGCATGAATTTTGGAGAGGACTCATTAACAACCACTGATATGTAGAGGAAACAACTTAACTTTCTGAAAGGCAAGTGGATTATAAATATTTGCTAAACTTGAAGATCAAAGACTAGTCTTCAGTATGATTACATTTTTTTTCTAAGAAGACAAAACTCTCACAACTTGACTAATAGCTGATATTGTACTAAATGGATTAATGACTGATATTTTACTAGGATTTACAAGCATGCTCCTGAGAAGAAATCTAAAAATATAGGCATATGTGCTGCACAAGACTTCTTTGAAATTTTAGAGAAAGCCTATCACATTTTTTTATATTTTTGAAAGTATATCACTTTTAAGGCTAATATATACCTGACCCAAGATGATTGGTATTTTCAATCATCTTGTATGCATATGAAAGCTGCTCTATGAATAGGGAAAACATTGAGGATAATTCATCCTTCTGAATGGTAGTAGTGAGTAATATTGAATAAATCATGGACTACAGGAAGAATAAGCAAATCTGTCTTGGAAAAAGTATAATCAGATCATTTTTTTAGAAGTGAAGAAGTTCAGAATTCTTCTCAGTTACTGTGGAAATGTTATTAGTGAGAACAACCCCTGAAAGAAAGACATCATGCTTTGTAGAACATCAAAGAAAATGATGAATACTCACAGTGAGACAAACTGTTATGATAGCTGAAATGACGGGTTCAAACATTTTAGGGTGGGTCTACCAGAAAAACAACCCCATGGATGTGTATATGTGTGCAAGCAAAAGTTTTGTATACAAAAGTTATTGAATATTGAGAAAAATTCCTAACTAGTCCAGTCCAAGGTCATAAGTACGATATTAGCCCATATGTCTGACACCAAAGTACAGTCTTCTTCAGAACACATGCAATGATGCCAAATACAGAATGATTACAAGCCAGTGGATATAAATTCCTGTGGCATTAGAAGCATCTCAATGCTGACCGAGGTTTCTCTGTGGGTTCTCTGGCTTCAGAGGTCTGGTATCATCAGGGTAGGTCCATGTGGTTTCTCCTCAGGAATGTCCTGTAGGAAATCAGCCTTGTCAGTTGAGTGTCTCCAAGCAAGTGACAGAGTGTCTTTTGCTTCCAAGAAGGAAGTAGCAGATTTCCCGGAATTCTCAGAGAAGGCTAAGCCCAGAGAGGTCCCATTGGCTATCTCCAGATTGATAGGCTAAGCTAGACTCCACTCCTACACTCTTAATCCTCAAATGGGCACCAGATGAGGTGACTGCCACACCCACCAGTGCCTGCTCTCCAGTGTTTCTTTTTGCGAATGAGAAAATGGATACAGAGGCAAATTGCTTAAATAGATTGACAGAATGTTAAAGTCTAGAAAGTAAATTACGTTGGTATCAAAGTAGAAAAGAAAATATATGAAAGTTTACTGCCATGGCAAAATCACCGAACATCAATTTAATGAGAGAAGATTTAAAGCATTCCATTATATTTTGATTATCAAGATAATGCTTTCTGATTTTTCTAGTAATTAAAATTTGTTTGGCATTTAAGAGAGTTGAAGCTTTTACTTACTAGGTAGAAAATGAAAGAGCGAGATGATAGCAAAGTTAACTTATAACAAATATAAGAATACTTATTCAGGAGTGTAGCAATCATGTGCTTATGTTAATTTCATGATTGAGATGTGGGGGTGGAGTCTAGCCTGCTAATCTGGAGAAAGGCATTGAGTAGCCAGTGAGGCCTCCATGTGGGCATGGCTTTCTCCTGAGACTTCTGGGAAATCTCGTGATATTACCCTGATGGAGAAGAGAAGCTCTCTCCCTGGTTCTTTGGAGTTTGTCTCAGAGAACACAAACTATGGACAAGACAAGATGGCAGTGTCTGAGGAGTTGGAGGAGCCAGAGAAGTGACACGGGCTTACCCTGATGGAACCAGACCTCTGAACCTGGCAAAACCATGTGGAGAGCCCTGTCAGTGCTGAGCTGCCTCTACCACCACTGGATGCTGTTGATGGACCCTGAGCCCTGGAAGTGAGGAGCCCTGGGGAGACCCCTGTCAGTGCCAGGATGCTTTGACTGCATGTGCTTCATGAGTCAGAAGGAGACTTTATAGATTGGTATCAGACTTATGGGCTAATATCGGGCTTATGACATTGAACTGGACTGGGTTGGGATGCTTTCTTAATGTCCTATTCCTCTTGTTTATAAACCGTACTCTTATATCCATATGCGTGTCTATGAAATTTGTATCTCTAGTCTACCCGGACTAACACACTAAGTCACAAGATATACTTTAAAAATAAAGAAAATATCATCATTTCAAAACCATCATGATAAACTTTATATGTCATTAAATCAAATAATTGAATTTGAATCATGTCACTTTTGACTTGAAATATTTACTGTAAATACTGTGGGGCCAGGATCTTTTTTATATATGTAAGAATATTAAGAAATAGAGAAATAAATGTTTGAGATCTTATGACTAGTAATTTTATTGCTTGGTTGAAATAATGCACTTATTTTGAGTGGAAATTTTCATAAATTCTATTTCTAAAAATAGACCAAAAACTAAAGTGAAAAATTGCAGTCAGATGCAGTCAAGTCTAAGACTTGTATAGTCTAGTATAGTATTGATTCTGGATCCATAAGAAAAAACACATAATTCGAAGAATATTAGTCCCTGAATTAAGACTATTTAAAAATTAGTTGTAGTCATGTGAAGCAAATTTTTGAAGAGCAATCCTGATCATTTTAATCAAGAATAAAGTAGATTATTAAACTATTAGATTAGAGTAAATAAAAAGCAAAGGGAAAAAAGCACCTATTATGAACAGGAAACTGGAACAATAGAGTGAAAACTTGAAATCAAGACTTATGTTGGACTACTTTGGAACCAATTTAAAAACTTCCATTTCTAATCCATAAAGATGCGAAGTAAAATAATATTGAAATGACTAAGAAGTTACAATTAACATGTAGAAATCTTTGTTTAATACAAATCTGTGAACTTAAAGAAAGACGTGTTAAAAAATTTTGGAACTCTTTGGAAATAGGTTTTGATGAAATTTCTCTATTTCCAAAATTATCATACTCAACAGTGGCTTTCCAAATAAAATATTTGATACTTTTCCTTTTATTTCTTTTTTTTTAATTATTAAATCATTTTATTGGGGGCTCATCCAATTCTTATCATAATCAATACATAGATCAATTATATGCAGTCCATATTTGCACATTTGTTGCCAACATCATTCTCAAAACATCCTCCTTCCACTTAGGTCCCCTGTATCAGCTTCCCATATTTCTCCTTCCTCCCCACTTCCCTTCTTCCATGAACCATTAACAATTTACAAGTTATCAATATTTTGTTATATTGCACACTATCCCCTGTGTCCCTTTACCCACTTCCCTGTTGTCCATACCCCAAGGAGGAGATTATATTCAAAGCCCTTCAATAAGTTCCCCTTTTCTGTTCCACCTTCTCTCCAACTTCCTGGTATTACCACACACACCACTGGTCCTGAAGGCATCATCTGTCCTGAACTTCCCATGTTTCTGGCTCTTATCTATATCAGTGTACAACTCCTGGTCTAGCTGGATTTGTTAGGTAGAATTGGGATCATGGTATAGGGTGGGAGGAAGCATTTAAGAACTAGAGGAAAGTTGCATATTTCACTGTTGCTACACAGTACCTTGACTGGCTCATCTCTCTGTGAGTGTAGAAATGAGAAACACAATCCCATAGAAAAAGGAATCACACAAGGATGTCCCTTGTCCCCGCTCTTATTTTACTGGAGGTTTTAGCTAACAGCATAAGGCAAAGAAAAAATATCAAAGGTATTCACCTGGGGAAAGAAGAAGTGAAACTATTGTTATTTATAGGTGATGTGATTTCATATATGGAAAACCCCAAAAGATCCACAAGGAGAGTACTGGAAGCAATATGGCAGAGTAGCAGGATATAAGGTCAACAACCAGAAGTCTATCAGACTGCTATACACATCGAATAAGACCATAGAAGAGGAGATAAAAAAGTGGTACCCTTCACAATATCCAAGCACAAATTGAAATATCTAGGGATACACCTGACTAAAGGAACAAAATATTTCCCTTTTATTTCTATGGGAATATTTTTTAGCAAGAATTCATAAAATGCTAACCTAAATAGAGGCATGTCTGAGACTTATACATTCATATCTGCTCCACTACACTGTGTATCCATTGCTTAGCATGGAGTGTATATTGCGAACAGGCTTTGGGGAATAATTGACTCTAAAATTGGAACCAGAATCAAGATAACCCCTGGGCCCCTAATCCTGTCTCCACTTCAGTGATAGGCGGCAAGATAAGAGGATACGTATCACAGACAAAAAAATAAGGTCTTAGCACACCAGTGAAAAGTTGGTTGAATGTGTAGATGTAAGACCAATTCGTGACATTGTAAAAGGAGATTTCACCAGCTTCATAGTCCACGAAAATCCCAATGCGGTGCGGCCGTTCTAGCTGGAGAATAGGAACTGAGGGTGATGTCAGGACCATGTACTCACTCCCTTTCAGCAACCACATGGCCCAGATTCCATTCTCAGGAGATGGTGTGGTTTCTCCCTTTCTTAATATTGTGTCTTGACAAACACCTAATCCCCACTCTGCTCTTTCTCCCACTACAACTTCCCAATAATGTCTGCCTGATGAGAACGTTTGCAAACCGAGGATACAGGGCCATGTGTCAAAGCGCTCCGGGTTGTTGGGAACGTCCCTCCATAGTTCTCCATCCTGCACACTGCGAAGGTCAGCAGTCAGCAGTAGACTAGGATGAGCCGTGGCAGGATCCAGCTTGACATCAACTGTGAAAAGAATTTGGGGAATACATGAGAGGAAGGGAAATAGGGATGAAACTCTAGGAAGCTGGGACAATGAACACAACAGACAGATAGCTTCTCATTATTTTCTCTCTAATTTCTCTGATTATTTTTCTCTCTCTTCTAAAGAAAGAGTGATCATTTCACCCAATAGCTCTCTCAGCTTCTTGTTCATTATATTCTGGCATATTTCACTTGGACTCCAAATGTTCAGAACTAAATATGAACTTAATAACCATTTTTGTGATCAGAGAAACCTAGCTATTTACAGGGACTTCATCCACATACAAAGCACCAGGTACACTTGAGGTTGTGAAGGTGTTCTGCAATTAACATAAAAGATATATAGATAGATAGATAGATAGATGCTATTTTATTTAATTTTTTTTCAACAATGTGGCAAAAGCTCATGAATAAGAGATTCACAGCTTTAAAATGTATGAACGATCTTTTGATAAGTAGAATTCTAAGATATGCCTATGACCATTAAAACTCTCATGTTGCTTAAATGTCTTTGCTATACAAGAAAATGAAGATTATCTGGGTGAACCTAATGTGATAAAGAAGCTCTTTAAAGTTTCTCTTAGTGGGCCGGCTGATAGCAGAGGGGGTGTTTCAGGCCTGGAAAATGAGAAAGGTCATAGGAACGTGACTATGCTGGGTCTTCAACCTATCAGCATGAGTCTAAACTGAAAACAAGCAAAAAAAATGTAGACCTCAGTCCTATTCACCACAAGAAATCACCTCTCAAATATGACTGAGAACCAAACTTGCCTAGATTTCTGACCTACAGAAATGTCAGATAACATAAATGTATGCTTTTAAACAGTCAAGGTTGTGTAGACTTGTTACACAGCAAGAGAAAACTACTACAGACTGTAAGTATTCACAAGATTTATTTGGTGCTCAATTGAATACATAAATATGAAGTATGTCTACAGACGTGGAGGCATATGTCATCTCCTCAGTGAATAAGGAGAAGATGCAAAATTGTTAGTTGCTAAAATGTATTAAAATAATGAATTTCACATAATTTTATTTTTAATATTATTATATCAATATTACAATTATCTTAGCCTGTATCTAACTACTCTTGATTTCTATTTATTGCTACCTAAACCTCAGTAGAAGTAATACAATGAGGCTTTGTATGATTATTATCTTTTTAATCCTTACAATCATACTCAAAACAAAAACAATGAAATCTACAGCCTTTGGATTGACTCTGACTTGTCGTGACCCTATATAAAGTTTGAATTATTATGGGGCTAGTTAGCCTCATTTTCACCCCAGAGAACAGCGAGGGGGGTTGACACACCAACATTGCAGTGAGCAGTCCACTGCTTGCCTGAGCATGCCATCGGGGCTCCAATCAAACACAAGAGATTATTATGGAGTTATAGTCAATTACTATGGCACTTCTGGCCATATCTTTATGTGATATATTAGAGTAGTGAACTTTATTTTCCTGAGGCAAGAATTTGGAGGACATATTCTAGTAGTGGAGAGAAATTGGTTGGGTTTAAGGACTGACCTGAGTAAAGGGTTTGAATCAAACCACAATCTTGGTATCTTGAGGACCTCTTTAAAACCTCACCTTAGTGCTAGATGTGGACCAAGCCACATCCTTTGTTTTTCAATGACGACTTTAAGACCTTGTCTTTAAAAAGGGTGTGAACAAACAAACAAAAAAAGGATGTGAAACAAACCAAACTCTTTGTTTTCCTTGGATATATAATGGTACCATGCATCTTCTCCTCTGGAAATCCAGACAGCTATTTCCTTACTGAGCTTTGGTAGAAACAAGAAAACCTGGTGTGACTTATGGGGATTCAGAGTTTCTGGCTATAGATCTTGCATTGAACTCACCTCTGCCTGACTCTCAGATTATGGACTGAAAGGTGTCCACCACCTAATGAGATATTTCCTCAAAGTTTGGGAGGTTCCTAGGACATTGCAAGGAATTATATAATCTGGGGGACATGAGAGATTATAGGATTTGGGGAGAAGAAGGATTTGGGGAGAAATTAAGCAGAAAAGCATCTTGGAATAGTTGGACTTGTCTTTAAGGACATCATTAATTGTCAAATCCTTGCAACTACTCTGGTATTAATTCTTGTGAAATAAATAATTACCATAAGTATTACCCCTTCTGTGGCTTAAAAGACTCAGAATTAGAGTGCATGTCATTGTTCCAAAGTCTAGAAGATGAGAAATCAGACACTGAAGAGGAAGTCTCCATGGAAAAGCACGAGGCCTGATTGACATCCCTGTGTCTCTATATACCGTCTCTCTACTCTCTTAACATACTTATTCATTCTCTATTTTCTTCCTCAAACACAATTATTCACCATGATGAAGCCAGTGCCCAACCAAAATTGTTTCTCTTTGTACTACCAATGGTCCCCACATTGATGAATGGGCAATATGAAGGGGTACCCAAAATGGATTTTTTTCAAAGCTATGTGTTTGAAATATTTTTTTTGCAAATATTTTATTGCAAATATTTTTTTGCAAAGCAAGCCTGTCACCTTTAAGTACTTTCCATTACAATTAGTACATTTCTCAAATCTATGATTCCATTTTGGAAACATTTTTCAAACAGCTGTTTGGATGGCCGAAAATTCCTCCCTCATTTTATTCTTCACCTCTTCTATGTCATCAAGTTGTTGTCCTTTCACGTTTCTCTGCATTCACAGAAACAAAAATAAGTCATTTGGAATGAGGTTGGGTGAGTAAGATGTCTGGCGCAAGAGATGCATGCGGCACTTTGCCTCAAAACTAGCTCCCCAGAGGTTGCTGCATCAGTGGGTGCATTGTTCTAGTGGCAAAACTAGTGCCCCATATGCCAAAAATCAGTCCCCCCTTTTTTGTCACACACTGTTATGCAATCTTCTCAAAATTTCTAAATGGAAAGCTTAATTAACAGTCTGACCTGGTTGAATGAACTCCAAATGTGTTACAAGTTGACATTTATGTGCATCTATTCAGGAAATTGACAGATGTCCAGAATGAGTTTTTGTCATCAATCGGCATTTCACCATTTTTGAAATGAGAAAACCATTCATACACTTAAGTTTTTCCCATAGCATTGTCCTTGTAAGCTGTGTTCAACAGCACAACAGTTTCTGTGGCATTTTTCCCAAGCAGGAAACAAAATTCAGAGCCACACGTGGTTCTTTTAAATAGGCCATCACAAAAAATGAGGTTTAAGTAAAACCACTTTCTCAAAAAAAGTTCACTGTGACCAAAGAGAACCCTAATGGGTTATGGCCATGGGGTGCAGTAACTCAGAGTGAGTTTCTTGGTGCTCTCCTAGCAGGAAAAATGCATTCTATAGAAAACTCTGCTCTGCTCAGCAGAGCTCTGCTCATATTAATTGATTTGTCTGAGGTAATTTACATTGTGGAAATTTCCTTGTTTGAGAAAAATTTGGTCTTTTCTACTAAGGCAACTAGTTATTATACTCTTTCTTTTCTCAAGGTTTCCTTAGACACTGGCATTTTAGAAGCTGTACCTTTTCTCCCTGGCTCAGCTCAATTTTTGTGTGTTTTTGGTTGACATATGAATTTAATTAAAATTACTAATATATGATTCTAAATGCATTAATCTTCCTCTGGGAACTCCATTTCCCTTAATCCATATACTTACTTGCCATCAATATTTAGATATTTAACATCCATCATAGTAGCAGCTTTTACAGAATGAAACCCTATCTTCTCCCTCCCCTGTAGTTTCATCTGCCCCAGGTAATGACACCTTTGTCACATCAATTCTGGATTTCTAAAACCTTGGAGTCATGCGTGACTTATCTCTTTCTCTCCTACCTCATATCTGAACTTTTAGCAAATATTATGAGCTCTAGCCTTAAAACATTCCAAGAAGGTATTTCACACCAGCTCCAGTCCTACCACCCTTTTCCAAGCTGCAATCTTCTTTCATTGAATTATTTCACTCGTTCCGTCTCTCACTCACATGCCCCCACCATAGCCTCCGATTTATAGCTATACTCAGTCTCCGCTGAGCTACATTTCATTCTCTACATAATAGAAGGGTGGTGCCTTACAAACATTAATCCAATTAAGTTATTCTTCCATTCTAGAAAGTTGTGTTTTGCTCAGATATATAGTCCTACACTTATAGCACTTTGCTTATTTCAAAACCTATTTTCCTGACCTCTTCAATTCCCCACTCCTTCACTCTGGCCTTTTTATTGTTCCTGGAACACCCCAGGCATGATTTAATCTCAGTCATCTCCTTTACTTTTCTTTTTTCTTTTTTTTTCAGGCATCTCTTTAACTTCCTCGAATGCGCTACTCTCATATCAGATATGGGGGAAGTCATTACCCGTTGACTGAGGTATTCCTGATTATTCAATTAAAAATAAGTATCATATCTCTGAAATGTCTGGGTCTCCATTCCTTTACATTCTAACTCTCCAGTATTTTTTATTATCTTATCACAAGCTAAGATTATTATTAATTTAGTTAAATATTTGCATACTAAAGAATGTGTTTTGATATTTTTACTTAGTAATGCATTCTAATGTTTATAGTAGTGGCTGGTTGAAAATAGAAAATGATATTTTAATTAGTTTACTAAAAACAAAAGGAAAAATGAGCACACTGGAAGGGAAGTGTGTTCATGACTTGTGTCAAATTATAGATTTCTATACCTATCCATCCAGGCATAAATTGAATCATTAATAGTATAACTAAGACAGATTTCCACAATAGAAAAATAAATAAACCCTTTGTAAATAGTTTAACAATTATTTAGTTACAGGTTGTTTTCATATTGTGACAAGCACAACAACATCTCTGCATTGAAATTTTTCAGTGTAGGAACTATGACATTAAACACTTAGAGCATCTTGGAGGTTTTGTGTATAAATTTTCCAATATGTTATTTTATCAAATGTTTAAAGAATTCTTGTATTACTTTTATAAGAAAGAAAATGGAGATTTATTGGGACTAATGTTTCAAATAATGCAACTAATAAGAGATATAGTATGTCTCTTAATCTATTGTTCCAATTAAATATAGCCTATAGGCATATTAGTGACTATGACAGTCCTTTCAACAGTCCCAAATATTCCAGTGTTCATCCATCTGGCTCCAGGAGGCAGTTATCCATCCCTTTTTTCACTATGGCAAGGGCATGTGCCTCACTGTGGCCAATGAGATCTTCAGGGGAATGTTGGGCACCAAATGGTGCTAATGCCTTTAGATTCAGTATCTGCTTCACCCTATCTTTACCCTTTAACAAAGATACCAGCCACCTGATGAAGGCAGAGCCAGCTGTGGTACTGCAATCAGATAATGTGTCCATTAGTAAATAGATGGCATGATCTTAAAATCAACCTTTGCTTATTTTAGCTGCTACGGTTTAGCAACACACTACTGTAACCGTTCACCCCAAGTTTACTGTCCTTGGGTCAATTCGAATTCACTGTGACCCGATAGGGCAGAGTGGAAGTACTGCTGTGGGTTTCTGAGACTGCAGATCTTTTTAAGATTATAATGCCTCATGATTCTCCTGAGGAGTAGCTGGCCTTTTCAAACTGATAACTTTGTGGATAGACTACGACTTCACCAGTGTAGTAATCTACTACTTGACCAGTGTAGAGCCTCTTACATTAATCCTTGGGCCTTTCCTTTTCCAGCATACCTTGAAATTTCCTTAGCATGTCCCTCATCCCAGGAATGTGGCACACTGTCTTCAGCTCCATGGGTATGGCCTCTGGTTCCAACCGTGTAACAGATTTACTTCTAAGGAGAATACATGAATAATTGAGCTCAGTAATGTCTTGGGCCCAGAATTCCTCATTCTCTCCCAATAGCTTCACTGGCTTAAGAAGTAGACATACCTGCTCAGGGGTCCTCTCACACCCTAAAAGGGAAAGAGAAACACAAGCATGCTGAGATTATACTTCTAAACTGCATCCTTCCACCTCACTTTTTATTGTGGCAGTGTGTGTGTGTATAATCATATCAATCATCTTATTTTCACAGTCTCATGGTATCAATAAGAATCACAACTTTATACAACTATCAGCACTCTCTGCTTTCAAATTTTCTATCAGTATTAATAGAAACTTAGTAACCTTCAAGCAATGCAGTCAACTCTCATCTCACCTTCTCATTCTTGCTAACTACCAATTAATTTTGAGCTATGATATCATTTTGTTTCTGACTTACTTCACTCAGAATCTTTTCAAGTTTCATCCATGTTGTAATATATCTCATTTTTCATGGCAAAATATTATTTTGTATCAATATACCAATTTTGCTTATCCATTCTTCTGTTAATGAACATTTGGGCTATTTCCACTATTTGTTTACTGCTAATAATATTGCAGTGAATATGATACACAAGTATTTGAATTCATACCTTCAATTATTTTGTGTGTACAAATTAGCAATGGAACAGCTGGGTCATTTTGAATTGGTATGCCTGACTTTTTATAGAGCGTCTACACTGCTTTCCTTTAAGCTGGGTTTTTTGTAGAAATATCTGAGATTCTTTAACAAAATGGGGTAGTTCCTATGGCATATTCCCCATTTAATATAATTATAGTAATTTTGAATTTATAACAATCAATGCACATAATGATAATAATACTTTGCACCAAATTCAAATGGAGTTATGGTAAATATAGCAAACCCAAATCACTGTCATGCAAGCCATACTAACCCCCTAGACTGAGTATAGCTGCTTCTGTGGGTCTCTGTAAATTTTTACAGGGACAGCAAACGTCATCCTTCTCTTGTGGAACACCTGAGAGTTTCAACCTGCTAACTTTGTGGCTAGTAGTGCAACTTGTAACCTCTAGTAAGAATAGATAACATAACTATCAACAATGTATTTCAGAAAGGTATAGACAGAAAAAGTCATAGCCCAATTTCTCTGTAAGATTACATCAAACCCCTAAAAATCCTTGAACCAATACAACATAAGTTATGAATTTATATGTGGTTCAGTTATGTACTTGGACAAAAAGGAAGTCATTTTAACTTAAAATGTATTATTCAATAAACTTCTTGTGATCCTTTTTTAAAATAAAAATTGCTTTTAGACAAATTTTGACAGCACATTAGGACCAGGAATGTAAGTAGTCTTATCGTTTATGGATATTTAACAGATCATGGTCTTGGCCAATTGAAATAAAATAAAGTTTGCTTAATACTAGATGTTGGAGAAGCATCTGAGTAGAAGCATACATACAATTGATCTGAGAAAATATTATTCCTAAAGTTTTTATTATTGATAATATCAAACATTTATTTATTACTAACTGATGCTTACTTTAAGTAAGTTAAGAAGAGTAGAGGTATCTTGCTCCATACCTAAGTGCGAGGCCAGCAGTAGGAAGACATCAGCTACTCTGGGAGAAAGAGACAGCTGTCCACACCTTTAAAAAATCACAATATCCTAAACCCACAAGGACAGTTCTTCCCTGTGTAACAGGGTCTCTATGCTTGTTTGTTTGTTTTTTATTTAAAAAATCATGTGATACCTGAGAAGATAGGTTGATGAATGTCATTTTGGGAAATGTCTAAGTTCCTGCTCTCACTTACTGTATAGGAACCTGGTTGTGTAGTGGCTAGACATTCCGCTGCCAACAGTCAGGCCAGCAGTTGGAAGGCATTAGTCAATGAAGAGAACGAGGGGACTTTCTATTGTCCTGAAAAGTTACAGCCTCAGAATCTCACAGAGGCGGGTCTGCCCTGCCCCATAGGCTGGCGGTGAGTCAGCCTTGACTCCATGGCAGTGAATTTGGATTTTTGTTTTTTTCTTAGTAAATAAATGACCCTCAGATGGTTCATGAGAAAAGAAGCAAAGCAATAAGCTAAAACAACTTAGTGATTCCACACTTAGTGATTCTGCACTGCGTTCCATGCGTTTATTCACTGGATTTATAAATACGGATGATTACATTAAGGTACCTTCAGTCAGGAGGTAAGTCAGAACCGATAAAATATGTAAATCAATTGCTGACTGAAAATTTAATTTACTGAATTAATTTACTTAATTAAACTGCAAACCACTTACAATTTCACAAATCACTTAGAATTTGATGTCTTCATGGAACAATCAAAACAAAAAGTGCGCTTTCCCTGCTATTTCTGCATCTGTTTTACAATCCCAAATAGACGCTAAGCCAACTGCATGGGATGCCAATGAATTCAGCTCTGTGTCTGGTGTGTGCTTGCAGTATGGGCTTCCATGCTAACATTGACCTGAGACATTTCAGATGACAGCTTTCCAGCTAGACACTTTAGCCATTATTCAGACTTTTGGTTGTTTACACTAAACTGAGTTACAGAGAGCATTGGCTATGTGATCTTTTACAACGCATTATAGACACACTTCAACTAAGATTTGAAGACATACTTTTGAGCCATTACAATTTCAATTTAAATAAAAAGAAGAAGAAAAGGGAAGATGCAGCAGAATTTAATATCAGTTTATTCTGTCTGTTTAATTTTAAGCAAATATTTAAATAAATTTTAGCTTAAAAAACATTTCAGTTTTCTGTCTTTGATATGAGCTATGGGATTTTTTAGGGTCCTGTCTGATACTGTTGCATATTTAAGATTATGATTTCCAAGTAAATTATAAGAAAGGTTTAAAGAGAATAAATATGCCACTGTCCTGCCTTGAGCTATCAATCTCATGTGTGCCCATCCTCCCATCTGGCCTCACCTCCAACAATCCCAAGGCTGGACGCTGACATCTCTCCTCCAGTTCCTCTGCCAGATCCTTGAGGGCCTTGCTCTGCAGGGCCAGCCTGTTCTTGCTCTCCCGCAATTTCTGCAGGGTCGCCCGTTCCTCTTCCTCCAGCCGTCTCAGTTGTAGTTGTTCCTCCTGAGCCAGGAAGCCACGCTGCTTCTCAAATTCCATTCTGAAGCTCTGCCTCCGACATTCTATTTTCTCCTGAAGTGACAACAGGCTTCTGTGACACCGAAGGAGGGTACAATCCCCGAGACACCGATCTTCACGAAAAGACTGATCTAACGGGCAGACACTAATATCCAGTCGGGACTGTAGAGGATAGACTAAATTTTAACAACGTACATAAGCTTGCAGCAATTTGAATAACAAAATTGAAGAGAGTTCGGACCCCCAGCCTTTGAGGAAGATGGTTGAATATGGCCTTCCACAATAGTCGTGGAGAAGGACACTTAAATATGTTTCAGATCAGTTCCTAAATTGTGGGAAGAGGAAGTACAAATTGGAGCACAATAAGAATAAGCACTAGAATGAGAAATATGTGAAAGCACTTAGAATATAAAATATTAGAGTGAAGGTGTGGAAAGAAAACAGAAAAAGAAAAAAATATTAGAGTGAGATATTTTTAAATGCGACTAAAAGCGGCTTAGATATTACAAAATAAGAAGCTTTGAGATAAGTATAAAGGCAAACATTTTACACCAGGTAAGATAGACTTAAATGATCTTAGTTCCACTTATACAGCGCTAACTTCAAGAATTCGTTACGCTTCTTATATGATGTTTAATCTCACTTATAAAGTTTTTAAGCAAAGCTAAAATGCATGCATTGCTCAGGATAACATTTGAATTCAATTATGTAAAGTTAGTATGTGAAAAATTAAGTCTATTCTGAGAATAACATGAAATTATTATCATCTTTTAAATCAAAGCTCATTCCCTTGGGGTATCTTACAGCTCTTATAACAATCCATATATTAATTGTATCAAGGAAATTTGTACATACGTTGCCATCATTATTTTCTAAATGTATACTTTCTATTTGAACCCTTGAAATCAGCTCCTCTTTTTTACCCCTCCCTCTCCTCCCTGCCCTCGTGACCCCATGATAGCTTATAAGTTAGTATTATTTTCATATCTTACCCAGACGGCTCACTCCCTCCACCCACAGTTCCTGTGGTTCATCCTTCAGGTGTGTGTGGTGCGTGTGTGTGTGTGTTGGGGGGGGGGG
>PVJH01015215.1:0-54345 GCA_004026705.1 Nesogale talazaci
GGGCCTTGTGTGCTACAGCAGGGACTGGCTTATCCCTTGGGGGAGGTTGGAGCCCCAGGAGACTTTGGGGGTGCAGAGCTGGTGGCTAGCAGGCTACCTGGGAGCCCCTTGACTCCCAGGACCAAAAGATGATTTCAGTCTTATGCAACACACTAGAACAGCACCAGGAAACCAAACAGGATTTTCGGGTTTACCCAGAAACTTCCAGAAGGAGGAAAGCACTCACGCACCTTAGCCCCCAGACCCTGGCTCCCTAAACCTTTCTGCAGCACCCTCAAGGAGGCACTGACACACAGTCGGGCCAGGATACCTGCTGGTGGGTTTCCCCCAGGCCCCCACCAGATGTTCTAGAAGGCTGCGGGGGAGGGTATGCGTCTCAGCTGTTGCACCTGAGAACATCCCTGTCAGATGCTCCGTCCTGCCTCCAGTGACCCACTGGCCCCTCCCTCTCCCTTATCTTACAACACCACTTCTCAGAGACCACGGGCAGGCATGTTTATGTCTGTGGTCTGTGTTCCCAAACCTGTGACATCAGATAAGTGGGGCATTCATTCAAACGCACATCATCCAGGCAAGCAAAAAGAAGCCCCTTGGCTTCAGCGTCGACTTCCGTTCATGGGGAGGGAGGGCGGGGGCAGGGAGGCTATCGCTGGTTGAGGTTTCCCTGCACAAAGGTTGGGGGACCAGAGGAAGGACATCCTGCCTGCATCACAGCCTCAAAAATCTCACCTGCCACCAGGACACAATGACACACACACACACACACACACACACACACACACACACACCACCCCCAGCACCACTCAGGCACCACCTGGATGGCAGTTGGCTGGTCAGAGTCCCTCTTCGCTCCGTCCTGTCATCTCCACTGTACAGACTGGGAAGCTGAGGCTTGGATGCCCTGTGGCCACTTGGGGTGTCTTTTAGAAAATGCTGTGGCTGCTGCTGGGTGTCAGCTCTGGGTGATCCCAGGCGTCGGTGTGGGACTGTCCCATCGGGTTCTCTGGGTGGCCAACTTTATGGGGGGCAGGTCCCCGTGGCTCACTCCAGCCGAATGGCTGGGTGGGTCCCAATTAGCGACCTCTGGGTTAACAGTCAGGGGATTACCTCTTGCTTGCCTGGGCTCTGGTTAAAGTGGCCAGATTTTAGGTGGGACACCATTTACTGGGGAGGGGGATGCGGCGGGGGGGTGGTGTAGTTGATTAAAAATTTGGTCTATTTGGAGCAACAAAAATTTTCATAGAACGCAAAAATAATATTGTAATATATTTATTTTCATTTTAAAATGCCGCAGAACGCGGGACAAATGTTAAAAAGCGAGGTGTCTGGTCACCTTATTCTAGTAGCATGAGAACATGTAAAATACGACTTAAATAGGTCAATTTAAATTGACAAAAAGTGAGCAGGAATGTTGGAGGCCGTGTCCCAACGCTCTTGCTCCCTGCCCTCCAAGTCTCAGGAGAGCATCCCCTCTCTGAGAGCCCCTCCCAGTCCCTTCTCCAGGGCCCTTCTGGTACCCCTGTGTGCCCTGCCCCTTCCCTTGCTGGAATGTGCCTGTTTTTCCCCACTCCTCCCTGGGAGTCTCTCTCTGGTCCTGTGTTGAATTCCGGCTCGTGGTCGTGGGGTGGCACACTGCGGGGCTCTCAGCAGCTGCGTTACAGGAAGGAACGCCAGGACTTTCTTCTGAGGGGCTGTGGGGGCCTGGAGCCACCAGCCGTCGAGGGAGGAGAGCAACGCAGGGCACTAACCTGCTGCACCGCTTGGGCCAGAGCCGCAGGGACTTTGTCCCATCCACGACTCCCCAGCCAGCCTCCTGAGGTCCCGGAGAGAGACTTCCAGACCGACTTGCAGTGCTTTCTGATGTGCTTTGTTTTCGCTCGGCCTCTAAGTAAACACGGGAGGTCATTTTTCAGTGGGCTAAGTGCTGGTCAAAGCTGGGCTGGCGAGGCCTCCGCAGGAAGACGCTGTCTGTCTCGGGGGCTTATCAGAGAGAGAAGGAAGTGGGCGCCTGGCCTCCCCGCAGAGTGGGTCAGGCAGCGAACATCCATTCCAGAGTTCCCCGGCCACGCCTGCTGGAGATCTCCCCGCCTGGAACACAGGGTTATCACTGACTGCGGGGGTGCGGGCTCCTCCACGGGGCGAGGCTGCCCTCAGTCTCCGGGGGTACCAGGAGCTGCGCGCGCCCATCCCGGCCCCCAGAGGTGGTGCGCGGCCCCTGCAGTCCAGGCTGCTTGGAATGGTGCCTCCTTTGGAAATTGAGGGATGCTGAGGAAACATTACGCCCTGGTCCTGAAACCCTGAAATGGGGAGTGCCGAGGTTTAACACCTCAGACAGTGGTGCCAGCGCTGAGGGAGCTGACATGATCTCAGGTCGTGACCGGGGGAGGGGTGGAGGGCTTGGAGTTGTCTAAAATCATCTGGGATCTTGCAGAGAAAAAGAATGCGGCAGAAGACTGGTAGCAAGCACCGGGACTAGGGGGCTACTTCAACGCGCTAAGAAAGATTGACTTATTTCATCCCAGCTGCCAGCATCATACCCTGCTGGTAAAAACAAAACAAAAACTCCTTCTTGGTCCAACCTTAAAAAAAAAAAAATCCAGGGGCTGCACATCAAGCACCTTGCCCATCCTGGACTCTCTTTCCCACCAGGTAGCAAAGGGCTGGGTCCCTCAGGTCTTCCTCAGCCCTCCCCACGCCCTCCCTCCTCCCTCTGAGGGTCACTGGAGCTGGTAGTCCCAGAATGCAGCGGGCCACAGTGCACGGTCTCCAGGAATATTTAATTGGGACTTTCGGCTTGTGGTGGCTGTTAATCAAAGCAGAAGGCCTTGTGTCGCAGTGGTTAAGCATGGTGCTGTGATCGCATGGTTGGGAGTTTGAGACCACCAGCAGTTCCACAGGAAAAAGATCGGGTTTTACTTCCGTAAACAGTTACAGTCTCTGAGATCCACAGGGGTCTCTGAATCAGCATTGACTCGATGACAGTGAGTTTTGGCTTTGGTTTTGTTTTTGTTTGCTTGTTTTTGTTCCTCAAAGCAGGAGAAAAACCAGACTTCATACTTCTGCAAAGAGGGACAGTCTCCAAAAGCCACAAGGACAATTCCACCCTGTCGTAAAGGTTGCATGAGTGAGAATGGACGGGGTGGCAGTGAGTTTGGAGGTGCTTTTTTTAGTCAATCAAGGAAGGCTTGAGGCTGGATTTCTGCACCTGCCACCTTCGCCCTCATTGTGCTGTTCTCGGCAGAGGGACCGATGTTGGGGAGGGCTGTGACTTGAAGAGTAGCTAAGAGCAGGATCCCGATCAAAGCGGGGGAGTGGAATGAGAGACAGCACATGAACGTCTCATGGACTCCAGATTTTCTGGAGCCACCAAGGCTGGATGAACTCCCCAAACGCATGCCTGGAGATCACCTTTCAACCTGAGACAGGACATCAAACTTCTCCCCTGACGTCTTCGGGAAGCCAGACAAATGTTGTGTTTGTCAGGCGCCATCCAGGTGGTACTGATTCACCGCAGCCTGACGTAGAACAACACCGCCGAGGCCCGTGCCAGACCCACAACGGTGACTGTGTTTGAGTCCATTCTTGCAACCCCTGTGTCCATCCAGCTCGTTGAGGTCCTTTCTCATTTTTTTGCTGTCCCGCTACCTTCTCCAGGGACTGGTCTCCCTTGACAGCACGTCCGAAGCACATGAGACAGTCTCGCTATCCTTGCCTCTAAGGAATATTCCGGCTGTACTTCTTCCAAGACAGATTTACTGGTTCTTCTGGAAGTCCATGGTACTTTCGATGCTCTTCACCAGCACTGTAATTCAAATGGATCAATCCTTCTTCGGTCTTTGATATTCAATGTCAAACTCTCACATGCATATGAGGCGATGGCAATGTGTCTTACAGTGTTTACTTCTGCTGTCGTGAATGCTTGCACACCTCCCTGGGCCTTCCCCTGCTTCCACTGATTTTTCCCAACATCCCTCTCTTCCTCCACCGGCCCCCTTCCTCCACCACTCAAATTAACCCTGGGAGGTTGTCCATCTCCATTGGAGCAGAAGGCCTCATCTTCCTCAAAACCCTCACTGCCTCACTGTCAACTCATGGCAGCCCTAGAGGGAAGGATAGGAGTGCCCCCTTGGAGATTCTGAGATGGTAACTCTGTATGGGAATAGAAAGTCCCAGCATTCTCTCCAGGAACGGCTGGTGACTTTGAACCGCCCACCTGGTCGATCATAGCCCACCCAGCACACAGCCATACATCCCCAGGGCCCCTGGTATGTTTGGATTGCAGCCCAGCTCACGCACCACCCATGAGGCCGCCAGGGCTCCTTGGGGCTGACACCTCAGAAAGACTTCCCCTTCTTATCTGTGTGGCCTCAGTTTCTTCATCCCAAAACTGGAAGCCATCATAACTCAGGTCTCATGGGTTTGAAGGACAGACCCTGAGGCGTTCAGCTGGCACGACACTTAGGATAAGCGGGTGGAAGCTGGGGTTGGCAGGGCAGGAACTGAAGTATGTAACCACTCAAGTAAGTACTTACTCATTCCGTATAGCCCACTTCCTAATCCACGGGAACACCCCGTCCCCCGGGGGCAGGGCAGGTCTCCGGGGCCAGAACAGGGCCTGGCTCAGAGCAAATATTTGATCAGTGAATGTGTGCATCCACCTGGGGAGACAGTCTCCACTCAGAGAAGAGCCCAGGAGCTGGTCTGAGGCGCCCTGGCCTGCTGCTCCTCTGGAGGCAAAGCTGGGGCTGCGGGCAAATGGAGCCCTGCCTTGACGGTCCCCACTCTGTCCTTTTGCTCCAGCAAGGCCTGAAGCCTGCCCCCCCGCCCCAGCCCAGCCTCTCCCAGGTTCCTGCAGGTCCCTCCCAGCCCCCACTGCCCTCTGCACACCTTGTCCAGGTTTCTTACCCCTCTCGCCTGCACAGGACCCCCTCTGCCCGCTCCCAGCCCCGCCCCTGAATGTTCCCCAAGAAAGTAAGCCAGACTCAGGGGAAGGTGGACTCCGGGGTGGGGCTGTAGAAGAGGGTTGGCCCTGGGTGTGCCTGGAAGCTACACGTGGCGTAGAGGCGACTGAGAGAAGAGTCTTGAGGTGAGAGGCGGACCTGGGTGGGCCTTCCCTTCACGGCCCTTCGAGGGGGGAGGCAGGAGGATGTGAGGAGGGTCGAGGAGGCATGCGACACCATGCCTGGCTGGGAAGCTAGTGGGCATCAACCAGGGGCTGCGGGCAGCCTGTAAACCACCTGCTGCCGTATTGCTGCCATCTCAGTGAGCCACGGTGGCGTGGGGTGGGGGGCAGGATGGCCCACAGGCTCTCCAAGGCAGAAATCCTTCAAGTGGAACCTACCACCTCTTTCTCTCTAAGAACAGCTGGTGGGCTTCCACCGCCAACCTTTCGGCACTTGAACGACCATGCCACCATGGCTCCAGGCAGCCCCTCGAAGCTGGGAAAGGCAAGAGACAGGGACTACCTGGGGCCGCAGGAAAGAACAGAACCCTGCCAGTATCTTGGACTTGATTCCTTAAAAAACGGACTGACTCACAGTGACCCTATAAAGACAGGGTAGAACTGTCCCTGAGGGTCGGAGGGTCTGTAAGTCTTCCCAGGAGCAGTGGGTAGTTTTGAACTACTGGCCATGCAGTTGGCAGCCCAATGCAGAACCACTATGCCACGTGGGGGTTGGCCCCTTCAAAGACTCATCTCATGCCTACAGCTTCCTGTCGAAACAGATCGCGAATCTGTGCTGCTTTGAGCCTCTGGGCGTGTGAGCTTGGTGACAGTCACAGGCAGAGAGGGAGACGGGCGAACAAAGCCCGGCTCAGCCACAGCTGGGCCAGGACAGCATCTGACTCTTCCTTGGCTTGGCTTCCTCATCTGAGAGCACCACACCTCTGACACTGACCACCTGTGAGCAGAGACCCTTCACACTTTCCACGTGTGTGTGTGTGTGTGTGTGTCACTAAAGCCAGCTCAGAGGAGGTGTGGACCCAGGATAAAGTACAAACGACTTCTCCAGCTTCTCATGGCCCAGCACGACCCGCCTCTCGGACTCTGCGAGCACATAGAAAGCCCAGCACATAGCAAGCCCTTGGCACATGGCTGGAAGGACTCCCAGCACTAGCCATGTGTTGAATTGGTGTCATCACCCTTGGAACAATGTCGTCATCGTTCGGACAGGAGACCCAGAGAAGGGAAGACATTTGCCTAGGGCCCCACAAGGTTTGAACCCAGGCACTTAGGGCTAGCCACTGGGCCCCGCTGCCTCCGTATGAAAACAGACCAGGAGAGAGAGCTGAGCAGGCAGGGATGGGGGAGTCTCACCTCCACCTGTCACCTGCCCCAGGTGGGACCTGAAGGGCTACAGCTGTACCCAGCATGTATTTGTTCCCCAAGGTCCATCGGTGGCTACTCTGCACTGGATTCAGGGTTCCAAAGCAATCTCAGACCCCTCCCGGCTCCAGAGGAGGTAAAGACAGCTGAGGCTAGGGGCAGGAGTCTGGGGCCAGGGGTGGAGGGGAGTGGGGGAGGCTCAGAAGTCAGTGGAGAAAGAGCCCAAAGAGCCTCCCCAGTGCTTAGAGAGCAGAGTGACACAGGAGCACAGAGTGCTCGGGGAGAAAAAGTCACTTGGCTTCTTCCTCTCACTTCAGTGTTTTTGTCTGTAAAACAGGAGTGATAAGAAGACCCGCCTTACTCAGGTGCAAACCACATGTGGCGGTCATGTAGTCGAGATGTCAAATTTCATGATGGAGATGTAGGGGTGGAGTCTAGCCTGTTAATCTGGAGATAGCCATTGAATAGCCAATGAGGCCTCTGTGTGGGCATGGCTTTCTTCTGAGACTTCTGGGAAATCTCGCGATATTTCCCTCATGGAGAAGAGAGGCCATCTCCCCAGTTGTTTTGGGAGTCAGTCTCAGAGATGACGAATTACAGACAGGACAGGATGGTGGCATCCGAGGAGCTGGAGGAGAAGCCAGATGGTCTTGCTCTGATGGAGTCAGGCCTCTGAAGCTGGAGAAGCCAGGTGGAGACCCCCACCAGTGCTGAGTTGCTTCTACCACCACTGGATGTTGTTGATGGACCCTGAGCCCTGGAAGCGAGGAACCATGGGGAGACCCCTGCCAGTGCCGGGACTCTGCACCCACTGGCCTGTGACTTCTTGAGTCGGAAGGAGATTTTATAGACTGATATCGAGCATATGGACTACTAACGGACTTATGACTTTGAACTGGACTGGGTTGGAATGCTTTCTCAATGTCCCATTCCTCTTGTATATAAATCTTACCCGTATATTCATAGGTGTGTCTATGAATTTGTTTCTCTAGTCTACCCGGACTCACACACCACACTTGCAAACAATAGTGCCCCTAATGTGTAGGGAACTGGGTTGATGTTCTTATCACCATGGAAACAGTGCATCCTGTGATCCAGGTTCCCGGACACTTCCGCTTCCAGCCAGCTCCTCCAGTGTAGCAGCTCTGAGTCTCCAGGAGGAATGGGGAGGGGAGTCCCTGCCTGCCAGGCTCTCCTGCCTGGAGTCTGGTACTTGGGCCAGCCCAACCTGGACCTCCATACCAACTGTCTGCTTCTGAGGTCAGCCTGGCCTCTCTGTGTGGACCCCTCCACGCCCATCTGGTCCCTGTGCCTCCTTGGGTCCCTTGCTTTCCTCGTCAGGCCAACACCTGTGAGTTCTGTGTGGGGCTCTCCTTGATTCAGGCACATGCGTTTAGGCCATGAGGACCACTGGTTTCCGAGCCCGTGCCAGGTGCCTGCTCTCGTCCTGCGTGCTTTCTTCCAGCAAGCCAGGCACCTCCGACGACATGCCTGAGCGCAAAGATCCGGCCGTGGGTACTGGTTCTGGAGGCGGGGAAGAGGGAGGGCAGAGAGCGCGCTAAGTTAGCAGGCCAAGTCTCCAGGTCGTTCCTGGGCACGCGAGCTCACTGAATCGTGACAGCCATGAGGTGTTTCCTGTCACGATCTCCATTTTCCAGATGAGAAGACCAAGGCTTAGAAGGGGGAAATACTGAACCAGAAAGGGACCCACCACTGTCCCGCTCTGAGCCCACATCCTGAAACTGCCCAGGAGACTGACATCTGTTTGGGTGAGGTTGGTTGGGCCCGCCTACAGCGTCTCATTTAGGAAGCTCTGGGGCCTGGCATGGCGATGCCCAGTGCCTGCTTGCTCCCATGAGGCTTTGGGCAGGGTGAGGGCTGCCCTCCCAGCAGCCGCCGCCGACTGGGAAGGCCAAGTACACGGTCACTCTCTGGCCAGAGTCGACGGGAACAAGATGTCCTGGTCCTTCTGCTCTGGCTGGGCCCAGTGAGCTATTTTGGGACACATTTTTTGATGGGCCATGGCATCCAGCGAGACTCCTGATTCAAGAGGAAGGCCCCAGGCGGGCACCAGGTACCTCCGCTTCTCCCTAGCCACCGCCCGGACACTTCATTGACACCCCAGGTCCAGGGTATGGAGTCCCAGCTGGGTGTCTGCAGGAAAGGCGGGGATGCCCGCTGGTGTGGAGTGACCCTCGACCTGCCTGATGGCCTGATGACCTGTCCCCCCACCTCCAATCTGGAGCCCAATCTGACAGAAGCCACACTCACTGGATGGAGCCGGTTCTAATCCATGGCCACCCTAGAGGACAGGCTGTCACCCTTTGGGGGAGTAGGCATCCTCAGCTCTCTCCTGAGGAGCACCTACTGGTTTTGAACGGCTGGTCTTGCAGTAGGTAGTAAGCCACCCAACCATTATGCCATGAGGACTCCGGTCATAAACCTCCAAACTCACGGCCAGCCAGTCCGTGCTCACTCATTGCAAGACTGTAACTTTACGGGAGTAGAAAGCCCCGTCTCTCCTCCCTCAGAGCTGCTGGAGGTTTCAAACTGGCCACCAAGTGAATCCCAGCCCAAGGCATAACCACGGCCCCGCCAGGGCTCCAGGAACACAGAAAACAGGCTCTGAGCCCCCTGGTGGGCTCCGAGCCCAGCTGTCTGCCCTCCTAGTGGGCTTATCCTGAGCATGGCAGGCCCCTCCGGGGTTGCTCCCTGCCTGCAACACAAGGCTGATGATAATGAATCTCCCTCAGCAGGGGAGGAGACACAGAGCGCCAAGCCTGGCCCCCACTACCTACGGGCTCCTGCCAATCCTGACTGCTGCCGCACGCTATCGAGAGCTTCACCTATGCTGGGCCCTGGGCTACTTGATGGCCAGGCTTCATCCCATCCCCCCACAATCCCAGGAGGCAAAAGGACACAGGGCAGGCACCATTCGCCGCCTTTTGGACAGGTAGGGAAACTGAGGCTCGGAAAGACAGAGATCACGCCGCAAGAATGAGCATTGAATCCGGGCCTAGAGAGGGGACAGACGCAGCCACAAGGTGAGGTCCTCATCCCCGTGTCCCTTCCTGGGCGACAACGATCTTCTGTGCACCAGCATTCCTACTACGCTGGTTTCGTGCCTCAACCTGGGTGACCGTCTGGCCTTCCTCATGATGAGAAGCCCGAGAGCAAGACTTTTCAACCATTGCCTTGACCCCCATCCCTCCCCTCGGGGTCCTGTTTTTCTGGTTCGCTGACAAGAACACTGCCTGGGTGGGCTGGCTCTGCGGACTATGGGCTGGTGCAAGGGGCTGGCACACATAGGAGGGCAGGGGACTCGTGCTGCTGGACCACCATGGGCCACGCTGTCTTGTAGGGTGTCACCTTTGGCATGCACCAGCCTGGGCCAGGGTCCTGGGGCACACGTCAGCCCACCCCCACCCCCACATCCTGGCCCTTTTAGCCTCTTCTGCCACCCCCGGGCCCCTCCCACAGCACTCTTCCTCGGTGCCCACATCTTTGCCCCTGAAGCTCACCGCCCAGTCCCCCCATCCCCCAATGCATTTCCACCACCGTCCACCTGCCAAAGGCTGCTGTTGACGCGATGCAATGGCACTCAGACATCAGCCCCCACCCCTAGCCCCAGCCCCCTGCCCCAGGTTGCCCCCAAAAGATAAAGGATTGCTATGAGTTGACATCAGCTAGATGGCAGTGAGTGAGAGGCTTTCCGGATGACATCTGCTCCAGCCCAGTCCATTCAGCTGACAATGGGCATGTCCGTGGGGGGGGGGGGGGGGGGGGGGGGGGGGGGGGGGGGGGGGGGGATGTAGGGGGGAGAGTGCACTGAGGCCCTCAATCTTCCCCACCCCCTAGAGACCCAAACCTGGCCTCTGTATCTTCCCAGCTCAGCAAAGGGCTGCTCCCTCCCCACTGGGTGCTCAGGCCAAAAGCTGGGTGAGGAACTTGACTCTACTCCCCCCTCCCCCACCTCGCCTAGCCATCACAAGCCCGATTGACTCAGCTGTCCAGCACACCCCAGGCCCATGTCCCCACGCCACCCTCACAGCTGCCACTACTTTTGCTCGCCCGGACCTCGGCTGGCTCCTCGCTGGTCCCGACCCCCCTTCCCCCCGCCCCACCCCCCCGCCCATGCTCCACGTCACTCACCACAGGAAACCGTCTTACAGGTCAATCATGTCTCGTCCCTTCTCCAATCCCTCTGAGAAATAAAAGCCAGCCCCCTCATCCTGACCCGAAAGATCCTTTAGGACCCAACCCTCATCCTCCTCCCACCCCCACCCCTCCTCACACACTCTCCGCTCCTGCCACACTGGCCTCCTTCCTGGCCCCAGAGCGGGGAAGTGTGGGCCATGCCCCAGGCAGACACTTGCTCTGCTCCCTGCCTGTCTGTCCTTGACCAGCTGTCCGGCTGGCTCCTTCCCCGGCTCATTCAGGCCTCAGCTCAAGTCTCAACTCCTCAGAGAGGCCTTCCCGGACCTTGGAGCAGGGGCAGGCACCCTCCCCCAGCACCACCCGCCTGTCCCTCCACCTGCTGGGTCCCCTCAGAGTACGCATCACTGCCTGACATCACAGTCTACATGCATCACCCTGGGTAATGCACCGGGCCACTAACAGCCAGGTTGGTGGTTTGTACCCACCAGTGACTTCTCTAGAGAAAGATGAGGCTGTCTGTTCCCGGGGAAGATTTCAGAAAGCATTAGAAATCCAACGCAGAGGCCTGAGGGGTCAAGACAGACTCCAAGGGTGGTGGGCTTGGTCTGTAGTTTTATCCGTTTATTGTTTGTTTTGTGACCTCCGAGCCCACAAAGAACCCTGGTTTAGACTGTGGTGTGAACGCTCCCACTGGGGCCAGTTTCAAACTCCCCACCCGGCTCCCCTGATCGTGGGCTAGAGCAGAAATATATTTTAAGCTGATGCAATTGCAATTGTCTTGAAGGCAGGGGTGGAAAGAGAGGGTGGCGAGCGGTGAGGTGTTCGCACACAGCAGCAGCCACTGAGGGCTTGGACATAACCATGGTGAGGAAAGGGAAGGACCAGGGCTCCTTCTGTCCCCGTCAGCCTGCGCGAGCCACCTCAAAGGGCCTGGTGGCCTGGCAGGTGGACAGAGCGGTTAGTGGTTCAAACCTACCTGTCCTGTGGGAGAGATGAGGCCATCTGTTATGAACGGATGGGCAGCCTGGTAGTGGGGGGTACCAGAGGCAGCAGTTCTGCTCCGCTCAACACATCTGGGAGTGAGAATCGACCGGATGACCGCGACATGCTGTTTGGTGTGAGTCCGCTGCAGGGCACACATGGGATAGAAGCTGCTTGAGGGCAGGGATCTCGCCCATTGGAGTCACCGCTGCTTCCGGGGGCGGTCAATAGCAGATGCTTGGACCCGCGCAGTGAGACAGTCCTGCATAAGGCGCCTGTGGAAACCTGTGGGGAAGCTCACGATGCCACCTGGACTCCACGACCTCGTGTTGGCTTCACCTGGCCCTCAAGATGCTCTTAACAGCCCCCACCCGCCTCCCTCTGCAATTTGCATGACATGGATCGTCCACCCAGTTCTGCAGCTTCCCTGAAGCCCCTCAGGGCCGACTCTGGCTGGAACCCACCGAGGTCAGCTCAGGAGTGACTGCCCCCTTCAGGCAGGGCACGGGCTAGTCTGTTTGTCCAAAGACCCCTCCTCCTCTCTGTCGCCCCTCACTGGGCCCGTGCCTCTCATGGACATAGCCGGCTGGTAGTGCCAGGATGTAGCTATTTGAGTTGGACTTGCTCTCGATGTCTGTCTTAGGGCTGAACAGGGTGTCCCTGACAAGCTCTGGGAGGACATCCCTGAGGGCCCGGTCTGCTGCAGAGGCTGGCACGAAAGAGCCCCACCCCCATCCCAGTCTTGGATGACTTATTAGTTGTCAAATAAATCCCAGCTCCCTGCCCCCCCACCCCAATTGAAACACTCATTAAAACCTAGCCCAGACTGGAATGTGGCAAAGAGGTTGGCCGAGGCCAGGGTTTAAAAATAGCTCCAGGGCCGGTCAACTCCGAGGTGCTCAGAGGTGTTGAAACGCCATGGCCAGGCCTGGTCTGGCCCCGGGCCAGCCGCTCCGCCCTTGCGCCGAGGGAGTGTGGGCTAACAGGAGGGGTTACCCACGTGTAGGGGGGCGGGGAGGATACATGGGGAAGGCAGCTGCTGCGCTCCCCACCCTCACCCCCACCCCCCTGCCCTGATCGGGAAAGTCGGGCTGTTTATAAACAGCATCAGGTGACGTGACACAATTTTACTTAAAGGGTTACAAGTCAGGGCATGATCACAAGACAGCTGCCCCTGAGGTCTTGCTCGCGGTGGCCTCCTGGCGTCGGTGAGACAGGGGAGTCACCAGACTTGTGATCCTTCAGAGTCGCTGTCCGGCCCACGAGCGCCATGTCTTAAGAGCACCGTCAGGGCACACTCCCCTGGAGGACAGCCAGCGAGGAGCTGGACAGGGAAGGATCAAGTCTGCAGATGCATTCAGAGAGCCTCACAATGGCGCTGGGAACCTTCATGCCACAGCCAGATGGGGAGGCTCGGGGGTGGGGGGGCGGAGGGGGCGGAGGGGACCAGAACTCGGACCTGCAGTTTCAGGGGAAGACATGACTGCCATCGTGTTCCCTGGAGGGACTGCCAGGTCTCAGACCCTGCAGAGCGGAAGAGAACTGACCCATCCCGCTTCCATAGAACAGCCCTGGTGGCCTGTGGTTTGAAACCCCCGGCCGCTCCAAGGGAGAATGACAAGGTTTTCTGCTTCCGTCAAGTTAGAGTCGCAGAAACCCACAGCAGCAGCTCCACGCTAGGAATCGGCGTGGACTCCATGGCAGTGGGTTTTGTTGGGGGGTAGGGATCCCACAGCTTTAGGAGAGAATGTCATGGCCCCGTTCTCCCGTGGAGCAGCTGGTGGGGCTAGGCTGCCCCCCTCTCCGTCATCAGCTGACTGAACACGCTGACTGCCGCTCCACCTGGCCTCCAAACAGATGGCAATGCCTTTGAACTCCAAGGCACACGATTCGAACCAACAGCTCACCACAGGAGAGAGGTGAGACTCCTAGTTCCCGTAACGGGTCACAGCCTTGGAAACCCAGGGGGTGGTTCTGCTCTGTCCAACGGGCTCACAGCGAGGTGGAAGCCTCTGCTTTGCAGTGAGCCGGGTCGGGTTTGGATTCTGAGGTCCTGGCCTGAGAGGCGGTCTGGCCTTCGCAAGCCCTGAGAGACGGCGCTCACTCAAAGGGCCGCCACCCAAGCCCCGGATCCTCCCGCAGAGCCCGCTCCTCTTGCTGCCTCCCTCTCGGTCAGTGGCAGCTTCATGGGCCCTGGGGCTCAGGCCGAAAACTGGGAATGCACCCTGGGATCCTCTTCCACTCGCTCCCACATCAGTTACCAGCAAATGCCCCGCTCGCCTCCAGAATGCACCCCGAAGCAACCATGTCTTTCCCTTGCTGGGCTGACCCTGGCCCCCCTCCCCTAGGTCCAGGCAGATGCCTCCTCCCTCGTCCAGCTCCGAATCTTGTGGATACTAGTCTTATGTCCACCAGAGCCTGTCGTCATCATGATGCTCACGTCCTCTGTTATCAGTTCCTACAGGACCTGTGAGTTTCTCAGACTGTAACTTTTTCTAGGATAGAGAACCGGGCTTTTGTTTCCGCAGAGCTGTTAATGGTTTTGAACTGTTGACTTTGTGGTTCGCTGCCTGGCAATTAGCCCCACATTAAACTCGACGAAATAACCAAACTCACTCATATCAAGTCGAAACCGACTCAGGAAATAAGCCCCGTGGGTTTCCAAGACTAGAACTCTTTAAGGGAGTGGAAAACCCCATCTTTCTCCCAGGAAAGCACTGGTGGTTTCAAACTGCCCGTCTTGCAGTTAGCAGACAGTGGTTCTCGACTTTCCTCATGCCGGGACCCTTTAATGTATTTCCTCTATGTTGGGGTGACCTCCAACCATAAAATTATTCTCATTGCTACTTCATCACTGTTCTTTTGCCACTGTGATGAATCGGGCAACCCCTGTGAAAGGGTCGTTCGACCCCCCAAAGGGGTCGCGACCCACAGGTGGAGAACCGCTGGCCTAAGCGGCTGCATAGTCCACGCTTGTGTCTGACCACCAGGTGGTCTGCGTTAGCTGCAGTGATGAACACAGAGCTCCTGTCCTCGTGATGCTGACATTGGGGCCTTGGGAGCTATGGGGGAAGACGGTCCACAGGTGACTTAAATCGGTATGAGACGCTCAATGGTATTAAGTGCGAAGGAGAAAAAAACCAAGGATGTGGCCAGGGAGTGGGGGACGCATCCAAGATGACACATCTTTCTTTGGGGAGTCAGGGGAGCGCCCGCTGAGCAGGCAATGGAGAACAGACTTGAGCAAGGGGGAACTTGAGCAAAGGGGTTCTCTGAGGAAGAGGCTCCCCAGCAGCGGGTAAGAGCCTCTGCCAACGCTCCGGCCTGGACTGGACCTGGCAGCGGTGAGCTTGACAGCAGGGAGGCCAGAGAGGCTGAAGGCAGAGGAGAAGCCACGGAGGTGAGGAAGCACATCATGGCCCAGAACAGGCTCAAGCTTGTCCAAGCCGAGGGTGCACAGGACCTGACAGAAGCCCTGACGTGAAGACTAACAGTTGGGTGTGGGGGGAGGGGGGCTGCAACCAGAACTCGGACTTGACTCCAGGCCACTTCCAGGGTTTCCCAGGTACCACACTGGGACTTGTGGGAGGACAGGTGTACAGCAGACTTTCTCAGGGATCATAGGGCACCTGCAGAGTCCACTCACCCCACAGTCAGTCTTTCTCAAATCCCCTCCTGGTTCACGTCAGAATTCTTGTCCAGTGGCCTGGGATCCCCAAGAAGATACCAGCTCCCTTTTTCCCTGTGGTGTGAGCAGGTGACATGCCTGCAGAACTCTGGTTTTTACACCTGCACAGGCACTGAGGCAGGAGCTGTCGGTGTATCTGTTTTATTAGTGGAGAAATTGAGGCTCAGAGAGGTTAAGTCACCTGCTGGGACCACACGGCCAGTGAATTCACCACCTCATGACCAGAAGTTCCCCCACTAGCCCTGAGGGGCAGAATGGTCCCTAAGGAGGGAGAAGTGGGCCTGGATTAGAGAGGGAGGGAGGACTTGGGTCACCTTTGCCCCCAGTGGGGACAGATGTCATTTTCTGAGCACCTGCCACTCTCCCTTCTTTCTTCACATCAGCCAGAGACCTGGCTGTTACGATGAGTGTGCCATTTGATGAGGGAGGGAACCCAGACTCAGGGAGCCACACAGCCAGATGCCAGGGGCTCCAGTCCAGCCCATCGTGCATCCTTCTCTCCTCCACCTGTGCTTGTTACCTGCCATGTCCCCATTGGCGTTTCTTTCAGCTGGTTGACACCGGGCAGCAAAGCAGGCTGAGGATGGGAGAGAGCTCATCTGGGAACAGCCTGGTTGACCAGACCCCCGCTCTCTGAGCAGTCAGAGTCTGTCTGGTGGGACCACCACTGCGCAGGTTAGCTGCGGGCCAGGTGTAGGGACTACCAAGACAAGCGCTGGGCAGGAGAAGAGAGGCAAGTCCATCATCGTCCCTGGCAGGGTGATCAGGGGCCGTCACAGGAGACAGCTAAAGAGCAGGGCCCTCCTCTCTGGGCCTCAGTAGCCACCCCTGGCAGATGGTGGACAAGGCTGCTGTCAGGCAAGGGAGTCCACGCATGTCAGGTGTCCTGGGACCTGGGCTCTGTGAGAAATGAAAAAGAAACCTCTCTGGGATGATTTTCTTCACCCCATCCAATGATGGAGGAGCCCTGGTGATGGAGTGGCTTAGACCCTGACCTGCTCATCCCGAGGTCAGCTGTACGAAACCACCAGGAGATGCTGGGGAGAAAGATGAGGCTGTGGGAGAGCTACAGTCTCAGAACCCACAGAGGCCGGTCTCTCTGTCCCAGGGGGTGACTGGGGGTCAGCGTGGACTTGAGGGAAGGGGGTGAGAGCTACCTTGTAGAGTGACCGCCAATCACCTGGGGTGGTGGGGGGGGGGGGGAAGTCCTAAGATCATGGTGGTAAGAAAGGACCCACAGGGAGGTGATGAGACGGCCCTGTAGCCCTGCACAGAGGTAGAGAGGAAATCGGGCTTTGAACCTGCCTGCCTCTGAGTTTCCAGCTCTAGCCCTGCTCTCCACGCTGCAGCAACAGCATGCACCACATTACCTACCTCCATGCACAGCTCCAAGCAACGAATGTGAGCCTTTACCCCCGCCCCCCGCCTGAGAATGGGAACTTTTCTTCCTGTTTTACACAGAAAGAAAAGAAGAGAGATGCAAAGAGGGGGTTAGGGTAAAGTGACCAGATTTTAAGCGGGACACCATTGACCGGGGCGGGGTGGGGGTGGGGGTTCTTGATTAAAATTTTGGTCTATATGGAGCAACAAAAATGTTCACAGAACATAAAAAGAGTATTGTAATATATTTATTTTAATCTTAAAATGCCACGGGACGTTGTTAAATTGTTAAAAAGTGGGACGTCTGGTCACTTTAGGTTAGGACCTTAGGGCCACGCCGCTAGACACTGGAAAGCCATCGTTCAAACCTAAGAAGGCAGACTGGGGAGCTCCAGGTTAAATTTTCAGGCCCTGCTGGTGAGGGCTGGTGCTGACCGGTCCACCGGGTGCAGTGTCTTTAGGGACAGCGGCGGCCCTGGAGGCCGTTCTAACCCATGGCCACTCCCACGGGCGGTCAGGTTTCCAGAAGTTGCTTTTTTTCCGGAAGTTGTTTGCCAAGCCTTTCTGCTGAGGCACTTCCAACCTCTTGGAGAGCAGCAGGGGCATCCACTATCTCCACCGCCCAGGGACTCCCCGTACTTCGTTAGCTCAAAGCATCCAAACACACGCCTGTCCAGCCCGAGAATCCCCCCCACCCCCATATTTCCATTCCTTCCTGCAGGTCCCCCTTGCCAGAGGAAGCGCTGCCCACCCCCCACCCCCTGCAAGTTTTTCCCCTCGCCTCCCTCTGGAAAAATTCTTTGAAGCATCTACCCAGTCACGCGGCTGCTGGCCACGGCGAGATCAAGGGCAGAGTCTGGCCAGGTGATCAGATCAGATAGCATGGTCAGCCACTTCGCCCTGACCAGAGCTGTCGTCCCCAAACAGAACATACAGTCACCGTCTGCCCTGCTCCATCGTCCTTGCCCCCTGACCTTGCATCCTGCCCACCTGCCCTGGGGCTTTCCCAGGATCTTTCTCTCTCGCAGTAAAGTGACCAGACGTTCTGCTTTTTAACAATTTAATAACGTCCCACGCCATTTTAATATTAAAACAAATATATTACAATGCTATTTTTGCGTTCTGTGAACATTTTTGTTGCTCCACATAGGCCAAATTTTTAATCAAGAACCCCCGCCCACCCCGGTCAATGGCGTCCCGCTTAAAATCTGGTCACTTTATCTTATAGCCATCTCACAAAGTTGACTGAAGCAGCAGGAGCTGGGGGTGGGGGGTGGCATCTGAGGGCGACAGAGAGACAGAGGGAGAGGGAGGGATGGAGGTGACACCTCTGCAGGCCCGAGAGGACGGTGGACGGGATGGTCCGAGGCTGAATAGATGGGAGCATAGAAATGGGGAGGTAGAAGGCACTGCCTGGGGGTCACCCTTCTCCCAGAACTACAGCATCCCCTTCCTACAGTGGCCCAGCAGATCATCCAAGAGGGCCCATGCCTCCTACACCCTCCCGCCCTACATAACACCCCCCCCACCCTCTTCCTGCAACACCTCTCCGTCTCTCAGCCGCTCCTTTCACGACCTGTCCCTGCGGTTCAGGTTCAGCTTTGCCCTGTACTACACAGTGCCCACCCATGAAGAGCATGCATCTCTTCTGAGAAGCCTGCCCTCTGTCTGCCTCCCAAGGTATCAGCAGCCCCCTCGGGTTCCCAGAGAACAGGGGCTGGGTCTGTGGAGGTCACTCTCGAGTCTGAGGAGGGAGGGGGAGGGGGCAGGGTGTGACACCAAGCAGGTGCTCAGGGTAATTAGACTGAGTGAACCATCCGGGGCCTGGAATCCGATCTGTGTGACCCTGTGACTCTTGCACTCGAAGCGTGTGCATCCTGGTGAGGCTGTGAGGTCTGGCGTGCACTAGTCACCGCGATCTTCCCCAGCCCGGCCTCTGCTGGGACCCCACCGCACCAACGGCCTCCAGCCCCAGGGCGCCCCCTCCCTGCCGTAAGCCATGACCGCTGAGAGCACATTTGCCCTGTCAACAAAACTGCCTAGAAAAGCGAAGCACATTTGTACAAACAACTTCAATGCCACCAGTGGACCTTGGTCCCTGTGGGACCGTCTCCAAGGTCCAGCCAAGCAGCTGCCCAGGGCCTCACCGGAGACAGGATCAGAGTCTGGCTGCTCTGCTCCCCCAGTGGCACAGGGGCTGGTGGGTGAGTGGGGGTGTCCTGGGGCCTCTGAATTTGACCTTCTCCCTTGGTGGGAAGGGAGGAAAGACCTTGGAAGGCCTGGGAGAGGCTAACTAAAACATCCATCTTCTCCCAAAGGCTTCCTGGGATCTCTTTGCTTCTTGGGGCCCCTGTTCTCCCTACACTGAAGCCCGGATCACAGTAGTTCTTGATTCTCCATTGGACTGATTTCTCTCCTGCGCTCTGTTCCAAGGGGTGAAGGCCAAGTCTTCCGCAGCGTGTGCCCCCAGAGCCCAGGTCTGGTGTGTGGGAAGCATCACAAACATGTGCTGAATGAACACATGGATCCTGAATGAGCCCTTCTTGCTCACATTTGTGTACTGACTGCCAATTCCCACACTGGGGGTTAGGGGGCTGGTAGTGGAGGCAAGGGCCTTATATCTACTTGATCTCTGGTGCTCAGGGCCCAACACTGTGCTCGACACATAAGGGGCCCTGGGAAGCAGGTGTGGAAGACATGCATGATCCAGCCTTTCCCAGCATTCACCTGACTGGACCTCACACTGAGGGTGGGAGGTGTCTATCTGCTTTGAGTTTCTGTGTGGTCCACACCGGGCCTGGCACAGGGAACAACTCAGCCAGTATCATTGGGTGGATGGGTGCGGGGAGGGAGGGATGGACAAATAGAAGGATAGAAGGATGAATGGATAGATGGAAGAATGAATAGAAAAATAAGTGGGTCCAAGTGTGCTTTGGTGGTTTGTTGGTGGGTGGGTGGATGGATGGATGGATGGATGGATGGATAGCATGATGAACAGAACAATGAACGATGGAAGGAGAGGGTAGGTGGGTGAATGCTGCTTGGTAAATGCCAGCAGAGAGATTGTTAGGCAGATGGAAAAATGAGTGGATTAATTCAGGAGTGGAGCAATGAACAGACAAATAAATGGAGACACCGATGAATAGCTATGTGTATCAGAATTCAAAGGGCCTTAAACAGACACCGAAACCCAAAGGTTCTCAGGCTCCAAAAATGAACACTGGCACCCAGTGAGCTCTTACTGTATCGCAGGCCCCCTGCTTAGTTTCCCTAGCCATCATGGCCACCACCTCCTACACTCTCCTGCTCCCAGGTCACCCAGCCAGAAAGAGGAAGTCAGGATTCAAGCCAAGGTCTGCAAGCTTCCAGGCCAGACTCAACCTGACAGCTTTCAAGAATCCCAGGTGATGCTGACTTTGGGGTGGGTGAGAAGGCACTGGAGGTGCAGGGCTGCCCCGGACTCACACAGCGCCTGACAGCCTGCTTCCTGCACTCTGAAGTGGGGAGGGGAGGATAGGCTGCCTTCCTCGGGGATAGCAAAGGCCTTCCCAATGGCATTCAGGGGAGGGTTTGTGCAGAGGGAGCACATGAAGACAGATGTGAGAGCGACACTCTTCCATGCTGTGGCAGCAGTTTCGCTGCTGCTCAGCGAGGAGCTGCTGGCTGCCTGGCTTCCTCTCGCAGTTCCCTGGGAGTCGGGCTTCCCCAGCCCCTCAGAGCAGTCCTTGAGGCAGTTGAAAGGACACTTGGGGGGAAGCAAGAGGCTTCCTTGGCTGAGAGCAAAGGGCAGGCTGCTGTAGTAACTCCTCCCTCTGATGACAGGATCCTTGGGAAACTCACCCGTGGCCATGTGGACACGAATGATCCTGCGGATACAGTTGGTCACTGAGGACCAGAGTCATGGTACCAGCCAGTATGTGCAGAGAATCAGTACCCCTAGCATTGGGGGCTGGAGCTCTGGGTTGCGGGGTCTCTCTTGGACCCCTAGGATGGTTCAGCTGTGTCCCTGGTCTCTACCTATTGAATGTCCCCTGCTTGTCACCACTCTATGTCACTGACCGTTGCCATTTGTTTTCAGCAGCAGGGCATGCAGGGGTGGTAGCATTGCCAACAGTTGAGAATTTCTAGAACTTTCTCTGCCCTAGGCACATTCCAAGCTCTTTATCGATGCCCCCTCCTGCCAACTCTCACCTGCAGGTCTGGTGCTGGTGTTGGTTCCATGGAAGAGACAGAAACAGAAGGGCGAGGGTGTTGCCCCAGGGCATGGACCTAATATTCCACAGAGCGCAGTTACGTCTCAGGGTGTCTGAACTAGACCCAAAGCCAACACCACTGCCATCAAGTCAGGACAGACTCATGTTATTGTGGTGAGGGGCCATCAAGTGGGCTCCCACAAACAAAACACTGCCCGTTCACACACCGGCCTCACAATGGCTCCTATGCCGGAACCCACTGATGCAGCCACGGTGTCCGTCTTCTTGACAGTCTTCTTCTCTCTCACTGCCCCTCGACTTTACCAAGCCTGATGACCTCGTCCAGAGATGACTCTCTTCTGACAGTGTGTCCGAGGTCTCACCATCCTTGACTCTAAGGAGCAGTGCCACCATGCTTCTCCCAAGACAGACTTGTCTGTTCTCTTGGCAGTTCTCAGTACTGTCCATATTCTGCTCTGGCACAACGCCAATGCATCAATTCTTCTTCTGTCTTCCTTGGTCCGTGTCCAGCTTTCACATGCATGTAAAGAAAGACTTCTAGTGATCTCTGAGTCCCAGTCTGAGTTGTAGAGACCCCACAGGTCAGCATCTTTGAGGTTGCAAATCTTGACGAGTGCACACAAGCCTTCTCTGTCTCCCATGGTGCACCTGGGAGGTTCGAACGACTGACCTTGCTGTCAGCACAGTGAGTCACCCACTAAACCACCAGGCCTCTTTCTTCTGTGCTTGAGGAGGTCTTATTTCTCCTCTTCCCGAGTGACTGGGTCAACATGTTGGGGGACGGAACTTTCCCAACACACACTGTAGCCTGAGCGGATTCTACAATCCGTTCAGGGCAATTTCTTTCTCTTGTGAAGCGAGTTCTGTTTGCTCAATTGCTGAAGACTAGAAGAGTAGGGCAAAATTATTTTTTCTTCTTGGACCACCCTCAAAGACCAGCTCTCAGCAGTTCCAGCCTCTGAGTGGCTTTCTTCCTTTGAAATGCTGCTGCAAGGCGACATTCCTTCTGTGTCCACATTGTTAATGTCCGCTTTCCCCCAACTGTACAGCATCATTTTTCATGTGATTACAAACTCCCCGGGGACGCTATTGTTAATGATTGCTTACTATGGCAGAGATCCCTAGTTCTCCTCAATTTCCCAATCGCCCTCTTTCCTAGTAATAAGAAGTCCAAGTTGTTGCCCAGCATGTGGTGGAACCAAGAAGAAACTACATTTCCCAGCCTGCCTTGCAGTGGGATGTGTCCATCTGACTAAGTTCTGGCCAATGAGGGATAAGTGACTGGCAGGTAGTGCCCTTCCAGGGAGGGCTTGCCCACTCCCACCCTATCCCACCCCACCTGGTGACGAGGTCACTGCTGTGATGGTGAAGTTCTGAATGGCCACCTTGGATCATGGAGCAACACCAGGAAAAGGAACCTGAGCTCTCCCGGGCCGGGACCTCTGTCGCTTCTCTGGTGATGTCTGCAAGAAACATTTTTGTCCTGGTCGAAGCCGCCGTGAGTCGGGTTTTCCGATCACGGAATGGTGAGTGTCGCCCTAAATGCTGTACCATTCTTTTAGGGCTCCTCTTCTGGTTGCATGCACCAGCGCCGGAGCAGTCAGTGTTTCTGAGGTCTCACAGAGGAGCTCTGTTGGCAACATCTTTGTGCGTTAAACCACCTCCTACCAGCCCGCCCCCAGGGGGGCTTGGGGAACTGCACATATTTGAAGCTGTGGACTCCTGTCCTCCCAGGGCCTTCTTTCCAAAGAGCTCAGTGGCCATAATGCCCCCCACGGGGGGTGGGGGAGGTAGTGAGTGGCCCTGATGGAGCTGGGGGAACAAAGGGGATGAGAAGGGGTAGGGGGCGGGGCGGGGGGCGCGTGGGATTCTGACATTCCAGTGGTCACCTCTCAAAACCTCTAGAGTACAAGATCCTGATAAAGAGGTCACTCTCCACGGAGCTCAAGAGACTTGGGTGAGGGTCTTCTTGAAGCAATGGAATTCCTCTTAGTGAACTGGCATCGGCGATGGGGTCGTTGGAGGCCCCTGGATGGTCGCCGCATCCCTGGGGGCACAGCGTCTGGAAACAACACTCCACAGCCAGGAGGGAGGCTCAAGGTCTAGGCCAGGCTGGCCCAGGGAGGCCTGCTGCTAAGGTGGGCCTGGCCTCTGCCCGAAGACCCCTCCCACTGCACCTGTTGGGGCCATACCTTCTCTACTAGGTCTTGTTTGGTGGATCAAGCCCAAGCCACCTGGCTGCACCTGAACTGCAAAGGAGGCTGGGAAAGCACATTTTCTGGGGTCTATCTTGGACAGGGGAGAGTTTCCCTGAAGATAACAAGGGTCTCCTCAAGATGCCAGGCAGCCAGGCACAGGACGAAGATCAGCTCCACAAGCAGGGACTGGGCGGACTTGTTGGGGGGAGTGTACCAGGCCTCTGGCTCTCCTGGTTTGTCCCACCTTCAGCTCAACAGAGGGACAGGGAAAAGAGTGGTACCCTTGCCTTTCAGATCACCCTCACACTTCACCAGCCCCGCAAAGGGCCTGGGGAGCGCTGGCCAATATCCCCAGACCCAGGCCTCAATCCCATGCCACCCCCTGAGGCCAGCAGAGCCATCTGGAAGTGATCATGTGACGTCCTTGTGTGGCCCTGCCTGCTGCCCAACCTCACGTGGAGGGATGTGTCCAGCCTGGTGCTCACAGCCCCAAGGCAGGCCCTGCACGCTGTGGGTGCCCGTCAGAGAACATGCCAAATAAAGGATCAGCGGGGAGCCTGGCCATCCCTGGCAATGTCCTTATTCCGAGCACCTCCAGGTCCCCTCGGCCCGAGACCATGTGCTGAGGATACAGATCATAAATAAGTAAATTAAAACAACGAACAATAAGGCCCTGCCCTTGGGGAGTTGACATCACAGGAAGCTGGTGCATAAACAAGAAAACCCCAAACTATCAATATAACTCAGGCAAGGCAACCCAACACAGTCTCGGGCCAGGCCCCATCTGGTAGTGATCAAATGTTTGGTGCAGAAAGGTGGACTTGAAGAAGGGACCCTCTAACGTGTTGCCTTTATGGTCCCCTTGCTCACAGATACTCGCTGGCAGAATGGTGACAGAAGGCCTCGATGAGAAGGGGGCCTTTGAGCAGAGAAGCCGAGCCAAGCGCATTCCGACGGCAGCATCTTCCAGGCAGGGGCACGGCCAGTGCAAAGGCCCTGAGGTAGAGAAGCAGTCAGGAAGGTCAACAGATCGGCCCGTAGACCCTCTTAACTGGGGGAAATGGAAGTGGTCGGTGAAGACAGGCGGTGAGAGAGGAGGGAGGGAGGAATGAGTGCTTCACTCTTAAGCTTTTCTGGAAAAACACGCTGCCAGGGACAGACAGTAAATCTTGACTTGTCCCAGGAAACAATGGGCCCGTGTCACCAGGGAAGTGTCAGGCTGAATGAAAGGCCATGGCCAAAGGGCTGGGGCGAGGGTGGGGGCATATGGGATTCATTAACAGATCTGTGCTAGAAAAAAGCATGTCCCAGTTGGGGGCAGAAGCTTCTGGCCGGCATCAAAAAGATGTTTATTGTGGTGCCTCCGTGCAGACATGAAAAATGGAGCGCCGCTGTGTAGAGATGTGGAAAGATAGACACGATAGGTTGAGAGGGGGAGGGTGAAAAAAAAATAGGTCACAGGATAGCATTCACTTCTTGGTTCATTCAGAAAACATTCGACACAGACCTCCCCTAGGCCGGGTGCTCGGATGGGTGCTGGGGACACTGACGTGGCTGTCCCTGCCGCCAGGAATTCACTGCAGAGTGGGGAAGGCAGGGTGGCCAGGAGGCACCAGCGAGAGGAGCAGGTTCCGGGGAAACTGAGTAGGGAAACAGGCACCTGGCAAGGCCTCGTGTCAGTCCCCGGCAGCCAACGGCACTTGATGCCACCAGGATGGGCACAAACAGTCCCTGGAGGATGAGCTTCAGGGTGTCTGTGTGTGGCGGGGACTGTGGGGGCTCCGTTTCTGTTGATAGGTGTGCGTTCTAGGCTCGCTTGTTCTTAAGCAACGCCGTGCTTTAGAGTTCACTGGATGTGTGTACAAAGGAGGGTTGAACATCACTACCCAGAGATGATTTAGCGTGGGGGAAGGGAAGATGCAAGATACAAGAGGGCTGGGCAAGCATGCTGGCATGCTGGCTGGGAGAGGGAAGCTGGGGCCTGGGAGAGAGAGAGCCACCTTGCTCAGGACTCCCCGTGCACCTGTGAACGCACGGGTCGTACCAAAGTGGTTATTGTCTTTAGGTAAACACACTTTAAAAAAAAAAAAAAAGCTCAGAGTCGGGGTTCATTTTTGTGAGAGAGGCTTCGGAGGCCGCCGGAAGATATTAACACACATGGGAGCCTGAGGTGAATTTCCCGACAAAACCATGGAGCGACTTTCTTTATCTGACCTTTTGTACATTAAAAAAAAAAAAAATACTTTCCTATATTTCCTATACCAAGTGGCTTCAAAAAGTTCCCGGAAAGATGGGGCATAGAAATGATGGAATTTTCTCCATGAACTTTCTGACCATCTATCTCCTCATTAAAAATAAATAAATAAAATCTGGAATCCATCGCCATCAAGGGGATTCTGAGCAGTGGGGACCCTGTAGAATCCAGTGGTGTTACCCTCATAGGGTCTCCAAGACTGTCACCCAGTATAGAAGCAGACTGCCACCTCTTTCTCTCAAGGTCCCACTGGTAGATTTGAACCATCGACCTATCCCTTGGCAGCTAAGAGCTGGAGCATTCTCCCACCAGGGCTCCTTTCAATTAAAAGGAGAACAAGAGAGAAGGGCTACTAGATGGGGTTTCTCTACGTCCTCCCAAGGACCCTCTCTGATGTGTGTCTTTCCTGTCCGTGGTTCACAGACAAGGAAATTGAGGCTCAGAGAGGTGAAGCTGCTGGCCTGGAGTCACACAGCTGGATCTGACCCCGTTCTGTCTGAGCCCCGACTTCTGTTTTTAAATGAGGATGTTTGAGGGTGCCTAAAAATGTTCTTCAAGGAAACTGCCTGGCTTTGAAAATCAGGGGAGAAACACACAAACAAACCAAACAAGAAATATTGCATTTTTTAAACCACTTATTCAAGCTCTGAAGGGGCCTGGCACCAACTGGACTTGGGGTGGGTTTCTCAGCAGGGGATGATTTGTCTTTTGGGTGGGGTCCTCCTTTGTCCTGCATGGCTGTGCCCCTATAGTCTGGCCCACTGAACGCCAGCCCTGGTCCCTGTCACTGTGACCCCAGAGCTCCCTGGGTGCCTCCTGTGGAGGACAGCTGGCACGGCTGCTGGCCGGGCTCCTGCTGGGGCCAGGCCCTCTTCCTGGGACTGCAGGCCACTGTATGGTCTGATTCACCCTGCAGGCCCCAGAGGCTTGTTGGGGCTTGACCTCCAGGCTCATCTCTCCTCTAAGACTGGGTGGGGGGCAGGAGCCATCTCTCGTGGCCGTGGGTGCACCCGGCGCTGTCCACTCTCGGGCCAGCTGGGGCCAGGCCGAGAGATCTGAAGACCCGTGCTCGAGGCCTGGCTGCCGTGGGTGGTGGGCAGGCGGCCACTACAGTGGGGACCGGGAAGCTGAGCACTCCCTCTGCCTGCCCGGCAGCGTTCCGTGGCCGCCTGCCAGGCCCTGCCTGACGTCAAGGTCTGACCAGGGACATAATGTGCTGGCGTCCAGACAAGGGCTGGCTGCAGGGAGACGGGGCCTCGAGGCGGGACAGGCAGCGGGAGATGGGTGGAGGAGGGGGGAGGGGAAGACAGGCCAACAGAGACAGGGAGTCAGAGATACAGAGACGGTGAGAGGCCAGTGAGCAAAGAGAAAGAGGGGGCGTGCACAGGAGAGGGGCAGAGCGAGAGGGAGGCAGAGAGTGTGCCAAAGAGACCCCAGAGGGAAAAGGAGAGACTGAGAGATAGAGAAGACATAGAGAAATATGTCTCTCCACAGAGATGGAGAGACAGCCAGGGGCGGGGGAGGAAGAGAGACCGAACAGTTGGCAGGGGTGGCAGGTGACTAGCAGCAGTGTGCAGACCCCAGATGAGGCTCTGGGGCCCCTCCCCTGGGCAGCAGAAGCGGATCTGGGGCCCCTTGGTGAGGGGCATCATCCAGAAGATCCGGAAACGTGCTTGGCAGAGAGGCCAGCAGGTTGAGGGTGCCCAAGAAAGGAACTGGGACTGAAGAGGGGCTGCGCAGGGAAACAGAGAGAAGCGGAAGGCTCAGACAGGCCTGGGAAATGTCCTCTCTTTCCACAGAACCCCCTTCCCACCCCTGGGTCACTTCAGCACAGACCTTGACCTGGCCTTGCCAGTCTTTGGGACCCACCCCTTGTTTGTGGGCTCAAGACGATCATGATCCCAGGGCCATCGCGTCACCAAAGCCAAACAAGGCCAGACCTGGCCACTGCCGGCCTTCCAGCCGCCCCACGCTCTATCCCGTTTAATGATTAAATGGCTGGGGGACGGGCTAGCCACTCTCCTGGGTGGGGGCGGCTGGGGCTGCATGCCCCCCCACAAGGCAGGGGCACACACACACACACACACACCGGGGGACCTGGGTCCCTTTCTCCTGGAACCTTCACCATCATTGTCATCAGAGTGCCGGGCACGGTGCTGAAGCGCTCACCTAGGTGACCTCGCTGCATCCTCCAGCCCCCGAGAGAAAGAGCCATGATCACCTCACTGTCCATATGGGGAAACCAAGGCTGGGTGAGCTGGCACCCCAGGACCAAGGAGCCAGGAGGTCGCCTCCCCTCCTCAGAAGCAGACTCACACCCATGCCGCCCTCCAGCCTTAGCACTCTCCTCCCAGCCGGGGCCACTTGGCTATATCTGCAGGCCTTTGGACTGGCACAGCTGGGGAGGTGCCACCCACGTCTGTTGCGTAGACGTGACGCATCCCCCCAAGGCACAGGGCGGTCTCCGCGGCCAAGGAGTAGCCAGCCCCCCATGCCAAGAGCTCACTTTACAGATGAAGAAACTGGGGTACCGAGCCCCGCAATGTCTTTGCTTCTCACCCAAAAGCCTTCTTGACCCTCCTGACCTCAGAAGACACGGGTGCCTCCATTCCCCGCCTTTCTGCGCTCCTGCATGCTGAGAACAGATAGTGCCTGGTTTCCTCTTAGCACGCGAAGACACTGTTTTCATGAGCTAGGGCACGCCGGAACGCCTCTGGGTGTGCAAGCCACCTTTCGACAAGTTGACCTTGGAGTTTGTGTCAGTCTGGGTAGACTAGAGGAACAAATTTCATAGGCACGCATATGGACATAAGGAAAAGGTTTATATACAAGAGCAACAGGACATTGAGAAAACATCCCAGCCCAGTCCAGTTCAAAGTCATAAATCTGATGTTAACCCATATGCCCCAAATCAGTCTATAAAGTCTCCTTCGGACTCATAAAGTCACAGGTCAGTGGGTGCAGAGTCCCGGCACTGGCAGGGGTCTCCACATGGCTCCTCATTTCCAGAGTTCAGGGCCCATCAACAGCATCCAGTGGTGGCAGAAGCAACTCATCGCTGGAAGAGCTCTCCATGTGGCTGCCCCAGCTTCAGAGATCTGGCTCCAATAGGGCAAAGCCGTGTGGTCTCTCCTCTGGCTCCTCCAGCTTCTCGGACGCTGCCATCTTGTCTTGTCTGTGATTCATCGTCTCTGAGACTAACTCCCAACAACTGGGGAGATAGCGTCTCATATTCATGAGGGAAATACCACAAGATTTCCCAGAAGTCTCAGGAGAAAGCCATGCCCACACGGAGGCCTCATTGGCTCCTCAATGGCTATCTCTAGATTAACAGGCTAGACTCCACCCCTACATCTCAATCATGAAATTAACATAAGCACATGACTGCCACAGAGTTCATTTGGAAATCTGCAGGTGCATGAAGCAAGGAGTGTGCATCTGGGTACCTACTATGACTGTCCTCGGTGGTGGACATGCAGCTGGGAGTAAGACAGAAGCAGCCCCTTCTGGGTCTCTCTAGAAGCGGAGAGTCCAATGGAAATGATGGGCCATAAGGAGGTGGGGGTGGGGGTGGGGACATAAATCAAGATCATTCGATGCAGTCATCAGCTCAGGGTCTCCTTAAGATGTGGACAGGCAAGGGTGCCACCTTGAAGGCTAAGGTGCACCCTGACCCACGCGATGCTTTCTTTGGAATTGTCGTGCTGGATAAGCAGGTGGACAGTACCACAGACCTCCAGAAAGCAATCAGATCCGTCCTGGGAAAAGTACAACCAGAAGACTCCTTAGAGACAGGGGTGGGGAGCCTTGGTCTCAGGCACGTTGGACGTGATATCAGGGGGAACCCTCCATCCCCAGAAAAAGACACCATGCCTGGTAAAGCAGAGGACCAGAGTGGGAATAGAGGAAGCCCTTGACCCATGGGAGGGGCACTGTGGCTGCTGCAATAATGGAATCACACAAAGGACAATCGTGCAGGGGCCGTCAGAGCGGGCAGCATTTCCCTCTGTCGGACACAGGGTCCCCACGGGTCGGAACCGACTCAGGGGCATTTAACAATCCCCACAGGGCTGTCCTCGAGAGGGCGGTTTGGGAAGGTGTTTCTCAGCGCATCCGACCTGAAAGATGAGGCGGTACCAGCCTTGGGGAGAGGCCAGCGTAGAAGGTTCCAGGCCCTGGGGAAGGAGCTTGCCTGGACTGGTGGGAGAGACTCGGCAAGGAAAGTATCTGTAGAGAAGTGTGTCTGAGGTGGGAGCTGAGGGACAGAGGAGGGGGCTGGTCAGAGGAACAACATACGCACATGGCTGGTCTGCCCACTGTGCGGGCTCGGTGCTTACTCCAAGGGAGGAGGGGGCTGGGGAGGCCGTGAGCCGCCGAGGATGGGGGTCCGATTGAGACGCGAAAGAATCCCTTGACATTCTGTCCCGGGCTGCACACTGGCTCTCCCCGGCTCCCAATGGCCCCCGGAGTCGGTATTACGTTTCACTGGCAAAGGGTCATCCCAGTCTGATTAAAGCGGGGATATTGAAACGAGCTGTTCTAAGTGTACAGTCTGGTTTCTCTAGGGCAGTGGCTCTCCACCTTCCTCATGCTGTGAGTCTTTCATACAGCTCCTCATGTGGTGGGGACCTACCTCCCCAACCATAACATGATTTCCATTGCTATTTCATCACGGTCCTTTTGCTACTGCTATGAATCAGGTGACCCCGTAAAAGGGTCGTTCGGCCCCCAAAGGTCGCATCTCACAGGTTGAGATCGGTGGCTCTGTGGGAAGGAGGACGGGGCCCTCTGGCTAGAGAGGAGAAAAGACACTGTGAGGACGGAGGAAGGGGCCACAAGCCAAGGAAGAGGGGCAGCCTGAAGAAGCCGGGGCGATCCAGGAGAGGGGCATCTTGACCTTAGCAAAACTGACTTCGGACTCCTGACTTGCAGAACTGCAAGAAGGAAAATGGGCGCTGTTCCTTTGAAGCCACTGTGCTGGAGTTTATTTATTACGGCAGCTGCAGGAAAGCCTTTTAGAAAAACAGAATGAAAACATCATGGAATTTCCCCGTGAATTTTCTAAGTCCCCCTGCGTTAGTCTGGGTAGACTCGAGAAACACATTCAGAAACACTCCTATGTGTGTAAGAGGGACTTTATATCAAAGAGCATTTGTATGGTGAAAAAAACATTCCAGCCCAGATCAAGTCCATAAGTCTGATATTACCTCATATGTCATTACTTGTCCATATAAATTCCTTTTTAGACTCACACAGCCATACAATGGCACCGAATGCAGGAAGATCACAGACCAGTGGGTAGAGTCTTGTAGATCCACTGGCGGTGGAAACATCTCAAGGCAGGCAGGGATCTCCTCATGGCTCCTCCAGCTCCAGGACTCTGGCCACCATCAGCAAAGCCCCGTGTGGTTCATCAACAGGGTTGTGTGGCAGAGAGAGTACGTCTATTTATTTCAGTAGCGTCTCCACATGAGGTCATCACGCTGCAGCCTGATTGACAGGCTAACCTCCACCCCTTCACCCTTAATAGTCTCACGTTGACACCAGATGATGTAACTACCACACCCCTGTATATACACAGGGGGTGGGTTACAGGTGTGTATGTGGGTTCCACATGGAACTGCTCACCATGAGATCAGCAGTTCGAGCTCATCAGCCACTCCCAGGGTGAAAGATGAGACTGTCTGCTACAGAAAGATTTTAAGACTCAGAAACCCAAAGGGGTGGTTCTCCTTCATCCCTGAGTCAGAGTGGATTCCGTGACAGTGGACAGACCTGTCTGGGCACATAAATGTATGTGCCCATGTACATGACAATATATGCAGCAGTACTATATATAGCATATAATATGTACATCGTGATATGTGTATGTGTATACATGTATGTTGGGTAGGCAGTTGCATAAGAGGAGGTGCTTCAGACAGTGTGTGGAAGATAAAATTAGAATCTAATGGAATTTTTCCATGAATTTTTAAAGTCCTCTCCATGTACATGTCATTATATAGGTGTGTGAGCAATGTCCTATTCCATATATAGTACATGTATGCATATGTACCTCGATGGGTTGACCAAGTAGGAAATTATGTAAGAGAAGGCTTCAAAGCATCATGGGAAAATGGAATTTTTCCAGGCATTTTGCAGAAGAGTGGCCTGACTATAGATGTGAGAGCAGAGTGCAGGGTCATGTGGGAGGGGTTGTTACAGGACTGCTTTGAGCAAACACCCAAAGACATCAGGACTAGTGCATGGTGGCGGTGACAGTGTCCATGTGAGCTCCCAGTGGTGGTGACAGTGTCCACGTGAGCTCACGGTGGGGGTGACGGTGTCTGCGTGAACTCCCGGTGGGGGTGACGGAGTGTCGGTATACAGACTGGCGGTGCCACGGCATCAGGGCAGGCTTCCACATTGTAGAGACATCGAGTGATTTTGGAGAGAGGAAAAATGGTTCCGGGAAGTCCCAGAGAAGAGGGAGAAAGTACTCCAGGAGAGGATGGGAAGTGGCGTGAGAATTCCCTTCAAGAACGTCCCCAGACCCAGCCTGAAGGGGAGAAGGGGAGAGAGAGAGATCTCTGCAAAAGTCTGGAGAGGCAGCAGAGACCCTGGAAGGCCTGGTCAGGGGTAGCTAAAGGCAGGGGTGGGGAGGCTAGTTATTGAAGAGTTTGGACCCCAAAGCCATGACCGAGGCTCAGACAAGCACTCTAGTGCCCACAGTCTCTGACGACATGGCCTTGATGGCACAGGGCAGGGGGCTAAGGGATGGATTGCTAAACTTTGAGGTCAGTGGTTCAAGTCCCCCAGCTGCTCTGCAGAAGAAAGAGGAGGCAGTCTGCTTCCGTCATGTTGACAGCCTTGGAAAACCGAAGGAGCAGTAACTGCGGAGCTGGCTCCAGGGAGGGACTTTGCTGTGGGAGCAGTGATGCGGCTCAGCTTCCTTGCAGTCTGCTCATCAGTGCCAGCCACGACGTTCCTCTCCTGGCCGCACTCTGACTCACACCACCTTCGAGTCCCCCCTCCCTCACCCCCAAGGCCTTGGCCCTGCCCCATCAGTCCCAGAAAGCTCCACTGAATCACAGGACCTCAGCACCTGGAAGATCACCTGCAGCTCCCCTGAGACCTGTCCTTGTCACAGGAGCAGCCGAGGCCCCGCCAAGAGGAGACACTTCCTCCAGTCTGTAGTGTCAGGTGCTAAGAGTTCACATGGAGTCCTTAAACATATACAAGAAGATGGGCGGAAGAAGAACACGGTTTTAAAAACATTCAACTCGGGCAAATAAGCACTTTGAGGCCCTTGTATATGGCTCATTCCTTGGGGGCAGGACTAGAGGGTGATGGGGAAGGCATTCCCCTCAGGTACAACATCACTGCCCTGATTCTATGCCAGTGTTCTCCCCCTTCCTCAGGCCGTGACCCTTTCATACAGCTCCTCCTGTGATGGGGACTCCCCCCCAACCTAAAGATTATTTTTGTTGCTACTTCACTGTCATTGTGCTACTGTGATGGATCGTCATGTCAATATCTGGCATGCAGGATGCATTTTCATTGTTACAAATTGAACATTACTAAATGAGAGTGATGAATCACAAAAACAATACGCAATTCTAGAGGGCGAAATATTTATTTCTAATGACAAAGCAATGAAATTTTGTCTTGGGTGGGGGACAGAAGCACCCCTCCCCTGTCCCTTTTTCACATGGTGGTGGCTTGTGTGCTGCCGGTGGGAGATGCCAGGGGTGGGCAGGTACACTAAGATACACTGGGAAGAAGGAAGAGGGGGTCCACTTCTGAAAAATTAGCCCCCCAAAACCCTAGGAATAGCAGCCAGATAGACACCACCACCACCACCACCACCACCCTCCCCCGCCAGAAGATGAGCCCCTCAGCTTGGCAGGAAAAGAGAATGTGACTCCTCAAGGCACGGTCAATCTTGAAGAGGTGGGTGGGGCAGTGTTTTCTAGACATTCATTTGCTGATGAAGCTTGACTCAAAACAAGAAACAGCAACAAGATCTCTTATTATGTGCCATGTACAAAGCATCTGTCTAGGAAATCAGAAGTTATCAAAAACGAAACAGTTTACAGAAAGATCAATATCCTAGGCATTTGTGAACCGAAATGGGCTGGTGTTGGCCGCTTTGACTTTGACGAAGGATGAGCCCTGCCCCAAGGGGTCGCTTCAAGAGGCGTGGCATCCCATTCATCATCAAAAAGCACATTTCGAAATCTGTCTTGAAATGCAACGCTGTCTATGCAATGGTAAAACCCACACATTTGCAAAGAAGCCAGGCGAATACAACTATCATTCAGATTTACACACCAACCACGAGAGTCTTTGATACAGACTTTGAAGAATCCCACCAACTTCTTACGTCTGAAATTGGTCTCGCACGCAGTCAGCATGCGTGGGTCATTTCTGGTGATGTGATGGAAGCCACGTCCTTGATGACAGAAGCAAAGCTGGGGTCGCAAGGTGGACTGGCGCATGTATGACTTCTTCATTGCACACATGTAGACAGTGACTACACATGGGGGCCTCACCGATGACAGGCATGGGAATGAAACTGACTACCCCTGTGGGAGATCACGAAGAAGCTCAATGGCATTAGCCAAAACAAGACCAGGCGGCGGCTTGGGAACGACCATCCATGCTCACATGCAAGTGCAGACTGAAGCTAAAGGAAGTTCAAACAGGTTCAGGAGAGTCAAAGCACCACCTTGAGTATAAGCCCCATGAGTTTGCTCTCTCCCAAGCAGATTTACACCTTGCACAAACGAAGACCCGAGAGAATTTTATATCAAAAAAATAGCTCACACGGCGAGAGAAGCAGTTTAGTCTAGTCTGATTCAAGTCCGGGAGTCAGATATTAAGCCGGAGGGATTTCCTGGTTTGCATAGCTAGCAGGACTGAAGAACCCAGAAACGGGAAGCTGAAAGACCACAGGCTGGTCGAGGTAGAGGTGGATTAATCCAAGGTCAGCAATTCAGGCTTATGGCTGCAGGGTTGAATGAATATCACCATGATAGTTACATCATTTCATGCCAACTTGAGGTACCAAAGTATAAGGGTGGCATCTAGCCTATCAGTCAGATACCTCCTTCCCAGAGCAGACAGACCATACGGTGGGTAATATGCCAAATGCAAGATTCAGACTAGGAAGAAGGTGGCTAGCTTCTAAACAGTGTCAATTTATGTAAGAGCAGGTCACATTTCTGCTGAAGTCCTCCCAATGACATCGGGGCTGTGACCTGATGAAGGGGGTATGTGGCAGTTACATAATCTCCTGCCAATTTGCAAATGGGTGGAGTCTAGCCTGTCAATCAGGTCGCGGCTTAATGACCTCATTCTGGAGGCGCGAAGGAGATAAATAGCTCACTAGAGGCCAGATACTCTCTCTGCTTGACTCTCTCTGCTTCATCTTCCACTGGCAAGTCAGATGCTGATGGAGCCAGAGCCTTGGGGCTAGAGGGGCTACATGCATCTGAAGAAGAATTCAAAGGCTGGTAATGGACCTATGGGCTAATATCAGATTTAAGAACTTTAGCTGGGCTGAGATGTTTTCTTACTGTACAACTGCTCTTTGATATAAAGTTCTCTCTTATACACATATGAGCGTCTCTGGATTTATTTCTCTGGTCCACTTGGACTAGCACAGGGTAACACTCACCCTCATCTTTCCACAACTACTTGGCTGCTCCCGGGAGAGCCTATCACGGAGTCAATTACATTACGTCAGATCGTATCAGAGGAGAGGCTTCAGCTGCCAGACTGAGAACCCTAGCAGAGTCAAGTCAACACACAACCTATCACAGCAATGAATCAAGCTGCACCAAATGCACTGACCAAAAAACAAAAAACCAAAAAAAAAACAGGCTCCAAAATAGATGGCCTACTTTTTGAAAAGTTTCTTCAAACTGACACACTAGGGCACTCATTGGTCTGTACCAAGGTATTTAGAAGACATCTATCTAGACAGCCAACCGGAAGAAATCCATAGTTGCACCCATTCCTAAGAAAGGTAACCCAGCAGAACTCAGAAACTATCGACCGAAATCATTACTATCACATGCAAGTAGAATTTCGCCGATGATAGTTCAGAAAGAGTTGCACCAATACGTCAACCGACCTCACCCAGACATTTGAGCAAGATTCAGGAGAGGGTGTGGGATAAAGGATATCGCTATTCGCTCTTGATGTCAGATGGCTCTTGACTGAAAGCAGGGAATACCAGAAAGTGGTATACTGGTGTTTTATTGACTAGGTGAAAGCATGTGACTGTGTGGGTCATAACAAACCATGAACAGTGTTTTGAAGGATGGGAACCCTCAGGCACTTAATTGTGTGCGGGCCAAACCTGTAGTCACTTGAACAGAACAAGGTTCTGCAGAAGGTGTAAAAGGAGCAAAGAGGTGTCTGTGGGTGACCATACCCACTCACTCGCTCAGCAAGTGAACCCTGTAAGGACGAGCATGAAGGAAAACTCACGAATAATATGCAACTGACACCTTGCTGGCTGGAAACAAGGAGGACTCGAAGGCCTTGCTAAGGAGCATCAAAGACCGTAACTGTCAGTATGGAGTACAGCTCACTGCAAGGCAAACAAAAGTCCTCGCACCTGTACCCACGGAGGATGCCTTGCTGCAAGGAGAGAAGACGGACGTGTTCAAGGAGTTTATTTGACTGGATCCATCACCAACACGCACGAAAGCAGCTGTCTGGAGAACAAACAGCACACTACCTCAGGCGAACACAATCCCTCTAGTGTGTTGCAGAGCTAAGACGTCACTCTGAGGACTAAGGAACCCTTGACCTAAGTATTTCTCCATCACTTCATATGCAGGTGAGAGTCAGACAGTAAGTAAGGAAGAGGGGGACAGAACCCATGTCTTTGGATGGGGGTGCTTGGTGAAGGACACATTGAAAGCACCTTGGACAGCCAGAAGAACGGACACAAATGCCGGCGGGGGAGGTACAGCCAAGATGCTCGTTAGAAGTGAAAACAGAAAGGCTTTGTCTCCCTTGCTTTGGATATGGTACCCAGAGAGGAGCAGTCTCTGGAAGAGACTGTCATGCTCGGTAAAGAAAGAGGCCATCCAAAAAAAAAAAGGAAGCTCCTCCCCTCTCCCCGGGCGGTATCTTCAGTGCTGTCTTCTGTAGTGGATTCTTCTCAATCAATGAGATTGAGGCCAGCACCACAGACCTTTCTGTTAGTTCAATGCTTCATGCCAGGGTGTTACCCTCAAGGCTTGGCACCCCAGGTTGAGGTCTGGTCCCTTTCCGGAGACATAAACAGTACCCTTCCCGTGTGTGGGTTAGCACATGGTAACAAACTAAGAGAGAGAAAGAAAGAGAGAGTGAGCCGCATCCTGGCCCACCAAGCCTCGAGAATGATATCCCTACTTAAAGCAGCGAGTGTACAGAGAGGACCATAGGACCGGCCCCACCATGAGTCATGATGCCCCCTTATGGACCCAGAGGACAAGGGGGACAATGCGGGAGACAGGGTGCAGGAATTATGCCTGGTCTGACACACACACACACACCCAACCACCACCACTGAGGCAAAATAAGAAGGGAGCATAGCAGAGCAGCAAGGGGAGCACAACAACCAAGTCCCTGCGGAGCTCTGAAAACAGACTTCAGAATCAGCCAGCAGGGCTTGCCTCCTCAACAGACCTGGTTGGAAAACATCCATAAGGGTCAACAGGCAGACCTGGAACTATTTATAGGCTTTAAAAATTTTTCATGTCTATCCATAGAAGATAGGCAGGCTAAACAATCCTGAGGAGAAAAATAAAGGGGCCAACAGCTCCAGAGAGACATGGGAGGGGAGGAGAGGGGGGAAAAGAAGGGGGACCCAACAAACCCGGGGATAAAAGGAACAACAAGTGACCTAAAATCGATGCCTGCTGGGGTTTGATCAAGTGCGTTGTTGCTGAGAGAAATTAATGAGAGCCAAAAGAAGGTCAAACATGATCATGGGACAGAAGGAAAGTAAAAGTAAATAGAGGAAAGAACTAGGAGGCAAAGGACATTTATAGGGGTCTAAATAAAGGCATTTACATATGTGAATATATTAATATATAATGATAGGGATATAGGTCTATGTACATATATTTAAATGTCAAGTATTCAGGTAGCAGATGGACATTGGGTTTCTACTGAAGTACTCCCTCAATGTAAGAACACTTTGTTCTCACAATCTGGCATTCTATTATGCTCACCCTCCCAGCACAATGGCTGAAGACAAAATGGGTGCATAAGCGAATGTGGTGAAGAAAGCTCGTGGTGCCCTGCTATTAAAAGATATTGCCTCTGGGCTTTAAAGGCTTGAAGTTAAACAAGTGGCCATCTAGCAGGGAAGCAACAAGGTCACTTGGAAGAAGCACACCAGCCTGTGTGATCACGAGATGTCCATGGGATCGGGTATCAGTCATCAGAAGACCCCAAGCAAACAAATATATCCATGCAAATGATGGGGGTCAGAATGAAGACCCAAAGCCCATCTGTAGACAATTGGACATTCCCTTACAGAAGGGTCACAAGGAAGGGACGAGTCAGCCAGGGTAGAGCATAGCATTGGGGAAACACACCACATTCCTCGAGTTCTTTAATGCTTCCTCCCCCAATCCCAGTATCATGACTCCAGTCCTGTCTTACAAATCTGGCTATACCAGAGTATGTACACTGGTACAGATAGCAGTTCTGGACAGAATCCAAGACAGATAAGCCCCTCAGGAACAGTAATAAGCGTAGTGATACCATGACGGTAGAGGGAACGTGTGGAGAGAAGGGGAAAGAAATGGGGAATCAACTATAATGATTGACATTCAACAACCTGCTCCCAGGAGGATAAGCAACAGAAATGTGGGTAAAGAGTGACAGCGGATGCTCCATGTAAGATATGAAAATAATAACAATTTATAATTTTTCAGAGGTCCACAAGGGTGGGAGAGTGGAGGAGGGAGGGAAAACAGAGGAGCTGATACCAAGGGCTCAAGTAGAAAGCAACTGTTTTGAGAATGTTGAGGGCAACGAGTGTACAAATATGCTTGATCCAATGGATGGATGGATGGATTGAGATAAGGGTTGTATGAGCCCCCAATAAGATGATTTTAAAAAGAAAAGAAAATGGTGATGGCAGCCTATGTACAAATGTGTTTGACACAATTGATGTATGGGTTGTTATAAGAGCCCCCACTAAAATGATGTATTTTTTTTATCCCTCTGCAAGATGGACTGACACCATAGCTACGACAAGAGGACTCAAACATAGCCACTGTGAGGCTGGGGCGGGAGCGGGCAGTGTTTGGCTTGTTGTACAGTGTGTGGCTGTGAGTCAGAGGCAGCTTGGCGGGACCTAACAGCTGCAACAACCGCAATCAGCCTGAGCCCTCCCTGGAGAAGGAAGGGGATCTGCACTAGTTGGGTCTCATGACTTCTCTCTTGATCTCAGCTCAATCTATGGACTCCTCCACCACAGGGATACATGACAGCCTCTAAGTGAGGGAAAAACAGTGTGGCTAAGCACCCTACCTGCTGTCACCCAGCAGGTAACAGGCTGAAAAGAGGCTTGGCTCCAAGCTCTAAGAGCTATTCAGCCCGGTCAGTCTTTCGCTCTCCACTTGAAATAAGTGTGACCTCATTTTCTGAAGTTACACAGCAGAGGTTTGCCCTGATGCCCACAATCCTCCAGATATGTTTTCGTTGGCTCACGTGGAACTTTAATAGCCTTTGAGCCAATGTTCATAAATCAAGAGCTTTCACATGAAATTTGTTGTTGTTGTTTTAACGAAACCCACACTCCCGGTTTGCCACCTTCCTTGAAACATTGGAACACCTGGCTCCCCAAGCCCTGCCTGGAAAAACCGCACGGGGGTTGGGGGTGGGGTGTTTGGGGGCTGCTCCAAAGGGACTCTCCACTTCACCGCAGTCCCCACCCCTCCCTACTGTCTGCCATTTATCACCAGACAGACGTTGTTGGCTTCCTGAAGGCAGAGCCACACGTCTCCTTGCTCCTGTCTCTTCAAAGTGGAAAAGGCTCGTCCAAGGGGTCGGGTTGACCTGGGCGCTGGCCTGTTTCTTTTCGGAACAGAGAGCTAGCCCTTAGTGTTCATGTGGGCACTGAGTGTGCCTGTGTCCACACCCACCGCTGAGGGTGCACAGATCAGCAACACCAAGCACAGGGAAGGCAAGTTCAAACAACTTCTTAGGTCCCATTCAATATCATGGACATACTTAACTGAGAGGTGTTCTTTGTGTAGCTGAACATATAATATAATGTAGCGGCCCCTATATTTTCTCTGGCGACTCCAGGACTCTAGGGCTCCCCAACATAACTTTGAATCCAGATTCTTCCTGCCCGGACTGGGTGACCTTGGGCACGTCCTGGCATTCTTTGAGCTTCTGGGTAGGTCTTCATGATAAGCCGGGGTAGTGAGGGGATTTGATGAGGTAGTATGTGGAAAGGGCTTAGGCCAGTACCTGGCTCCCAGCACCAAACAAACCCCTGCTCAGTGACGTCAAGCGCGCTCTGACTCACAGTGAGACTCATCGTCACTCTAACTGCCCCATCGGGCCTCCGAGGGCTGTAAAGGTTGCAACATGCTGCATGCCGCCTCATCTCTCCCAAGCATCGCTGGTGGGTTCAGACCGTCCAGTTTGAGTCAGCAACTGAGCTGCCGCTTTAACCCCTGCATGGCCAGGGGTCCTCCATCCCAAACACCAAGCTCGGGGCCATCGAGTCCGTGTGGACACCCTATCGGGACAGAGCAGAACTGTCCCTGTGAGTTTCTGAGATGGCAATGGACCCGTCACAGGAGTGGGAGGCTCGGTCTTTCTCCCACAGAGTGACTGGTGGCTTTGAATGGCTGGCCTCGTGGTTAGCAGCCCTGTGAGTAACCGCTGCACCACCACGGCCCAGCAGGATGGTGCTCAGCAAATGCCAGCTGCTGGGCAGATGTTTTTTCTCCTTTTTGTTTGATAAATCATTTTATGGGGGCTCTTACAGCTCTTATAACAATCCATATGTCCATTGTATCAAGCATATTTGTACATATGCTGCCATTATCCTCTCTAAAACATTTTCTTTCTAGTTGAGCCCTTGGTATCAGCTCCTCTTCTGTCTCCTTCCAACCTGGTGGACACTTGAAAAGTTATCAATTATTATTATTTTCGTATCTTACACTGACAGCGTCCACTGTCTCCCTTCACCCACGTTTCTGTTGCTTGTCCCCTTGGCGGTGGGGGTGTATACGTGAATCATTGCTTTCAGTTTCCCCTTTCTCTTCCTTCTTCCCCCACCTTCTCCCTACCCTCATGGTATCACTACTCCCTTTATTGTTTCTGAGAGGTTTATGTGCCCTGGGTTCTGAGAGCTCGTATCTGTACCAGCGTACATGCTCTGACCTAGCCAGATTTCTAAGATAGGGCTGGGGTCATGATAGTGGGAGAGGAGGAAAACATTAAAGAACTAGAGGAATGTTGTGTGTTTCATTGGTGCTATAATAGAGCCCGGCTAACTCGTCCCTTCCTTATGAACCTTCTGTGAGGGTGTGTCCAATTGTCTATAGATGGGCTTTGGGTCTGCATTCTCACAACACTCCCTCCCTTGTTCACACCAATCTGATTACGCTTGTTTTGGGTCTTCTGACGCCTGATACCAGATCTTCTTGACACCTCTTGAACACACAAACTGATGTGCTTCTTCCAAGTGGACTTTTTTGCTTCCCTGCTAGAGGGCTACTTGTTTGCCTTCAAGCCTTTCGGACGCCAAACACTATATCTTTTAATAGCAGGGCACCACGAGCTTTCTTCATCACATTTACTTATATACCCATCTGGTCTTCAACGATCGTGTCGGGAGGGTGAGCTTCACAGAATGCCAGGTTATCAGAACAAAGTGTTCTTGCATTAAGGAAGGACTTGAGTAGAGGCCCAATGTCTGTCTGGGCAGATATTTTCATTGGCTGCCTATCTAAAAGCCAGCCCGCTTCTCCTTTGCTAACTGAACCCTGGGTGGTGCAACCACGTTGTGCCCAGCGCCAGGGAGTGGACACGATGTACATAGCCAACATTCCCGTCTACCAGCGATTGGCTCCAGGTGTGAGCAAGGGAGCTACTCTTGACAGTAGGAATACATTACTGTTAAGCAAGGTCCCTAAAGGAGACACCCAGATGTCTACTGTAGTGAATGCACCACAGAGACGTCTCGTCCCTTACAGTCGACAGTACCTCCTTGGCCCTCCTTTCATGAAGAAGGGGATGCTGATGCCAACCACCTTTTGTGCTCAGGAGGCAGCAAAGAGCCACCCTGTTGAGGATGGCCGGGGGCAAGATGGCAGCATCCCAGGGTGGAGCGTGCCAAGCTCCTTGTTCAGTAAAGGACACATGTCTTGGTGGCTGAGGCCACTGTCTGTTGACTGTGTGGTGTGGCGGCTAATAGTATGGATGTGAAGACCCTGTTTTGATGTCCCTCTCCCACTCAGTGCCTCAGTTTCCCTATCTGGTGCATGAAAGGGTGACAGCACATGCATCCTTGGCTTACTGATAAGGTGAAATGCGTTAGTGTACGTGAGGCACCAGTTGGTGCTCTAGGTGTGTTTTTCACACCCTAGGGCCACGAGCCGTGAACATTTTTCCAGTGCCAGCACCCTTGAGCTTCTAATTGACCAGGGTACTCTTATCAAATCCAAATGCTCTCAAATGCTGTGCCACCCCAGGAGCATGTCAGTGAGCTTAAATGCCCATTGTACCCACTGAGTGGCTGACCGGGATTCACCCAGGGAGTCTGATGTGTGTTTCTTTAGAGCTCATCCACCCTTCGGAGGTTCCAGTGCAATGCAGCTGCCTGCTCTCCTTCAGTACCCAGGTGAGGACTGGAGAGGGTGCTGGCAGGGGTGGTGGCAAGATGTGGCAATCAGGGATAGTCCTGCCGTGCAGGAAGGTGGGTCGAAACACCAGAGTCAACCGAACCAGCTAGGGATCTTCCCCTGGGCATGTTTCAGACCACCCTTTAACCCTTATTTCACAGGAGCACAAGTCAACCGGCTGAGACAGGCCTGCACTGGACTATTACACAGCAATACAAGGTAGGCCCCAGCGAGATAGTTAAGGTCTATTGTGCCAACCTGGCTGATAAACACATGCGGGGTTAATTGAAGGGTGGAGAGCTAAAAGGCTCGGTGATCCTCACCTTTCTAGTTATCCGGTCTCTTGCTCTTTGATGGTTGGACCAGGGTGCAGCTGCCTTAGCCAGTTCCCTGTTGAAGCTTGCAAGGCTCACTTCCTGTGAGACATCCCTGAGGAGAGTCCACGTGGACCTACCCCGATGCAGCCCTGGGTGCTGGAGCAGCCGCGTGGAGACCCTGCCTGCGTTGAGATACTGACACACTCACTGATTCGGCTTTCCTTCTGCAGTCGGCATCATGGCGTGTGTCTTGTGAGCTTGAAGACTTTGTAGATCGGTGTCAGGCATATGGGCGATGTTGGACGGTGAGCTTGGACAACACTGGGTTGGGACGCTTTCTTAAGGTCCACTTACCCTTTATATAAAACTCTCTCTTCTATACATATGAGTTTCTGTGGATTCGTTTCCTAGTCTACCAAGACTAACACACCCCAGAAAGCCCCGAAGAGGCATAGGTGCCTCAGTGCCCCAAGAAGAACCTGATACGAAAGAAACCAGCTGGAGAGGGTGAAAACTGACTGCACCCAACGGGATGCCATCCCAGGGAAGGCAGACTCACAGCCATGGAGTCTGTGTGGGCTGATAGCCACCTGTTGTGGGTTTCTAAGACTCTCACTGCTGACGGGAGTAAAAAGTCTCGTCTTTATCCCTCAGAGTGTATAAAGCTGAGTTGCGGGGAAGTGACACGATTCCGTATAACTCTGTGGGGGCGGACACGTAAGCCAGGCACTGGGTTGCTTTCCAGACGGCCAGCAGTTCAAACCCATCGGCAGCTTCACAGGAGCACGGTAAGACTTTCTACTCCCATAAGAAGTTCGAAAGGCACAGGTGCCATTGACTCTGTCTGTGAATCAGTGTCGGCTCGGTGACAGTGAGTTCTTCTGAGGACATGCGGAGCTCTGAGACACCCATAAAAGCATCGAGCACAAAGCATGGCCCCGAGTGTAAACTGGCCCTAGGGAACCAAAACCCACTGCCCCCGAGGGACCTCTGACTCACCTTGGCCCACCAGGTAGGTTTCTGAGACTACATCTTTAGAGACCCAATGGACTTTGGTTAGCAGTAATGTGTCCATACGGGTTTATCACTTGAAGCAAATACACCACGCTACGGCAAGATGTGAAACATAGGGAAAACCAAGGCAGGGAGTTGGTGGAGAGAAAGTAAGGTCACCCCATACAGTTTGCCTACTTGTCTGGAAACCTGATATCACTCTGAAAAAAATCAAGTTGGTTTTAAAAAGGCACATCCGCCGGTCGACCTTCTCCAAGTCAGGGCAGCATTTGAACGGAGTAGCCCTGTATCCAGGCACTCTGCTCTCCTGTGTGCTGGTTCCTTGTTAATAGCCTTGTCTCGTTACCTTCTCCATCAAGTTCAAGACAGCAAGAATGTGCCGGGGGAGGGCGGGGTGGGGGGGGTGCCAATCTCCTTCCTCTCTGAACTCCTTTAACCTCAGAAGAAAATCTTTCCCAGAAGCCTCTCCTATCTCATGTCCAGAACTGCAAAGGAAGCTAGGAAAGCAAGTTACAGAAAAGGGAACAAGTTCCTGTGACTTGTTCTCCCACCCGTCCTCTCTTCTCTGCGGCGGGCTCTCGCAGCCCCGGCTTCACACAAGATCAAGATCCCGCTTCTCAACACGCGTGAGTTTGGCTGTTAGGGAGACAAGAAAGGGTGTTGGCCACAGGATACACCTGCCAGAAGAACAGTCCGTTCTTCTTGGCAGAAGGGCAGCCAGCATGCTCCTGAGAGGCGGGAATGACGAGACTTCCTCTCACATACTGTGGACATGTTGCCAGGAGAGACCAGTCCCTGGGGAAGCACATCAGCCTGGGTCAAAGGGGAGGAACCGCGACCAAAGCGGAAGTCCTTCCACGAGATGGGCTGACACCATGACTGCATCAATGGGCTCAAATGTAATGATGTGGGGCTGGTTCAGGAATGGGCGGTGTTTCACTCTGCCCTCAGTGAGGTCGCTATGGGTCGGCGCTGACTATAAGCACATAGAACGGCAACAACAGCATGAACCGCAGCCTCTTGCAGGAATCCCACCAAACTCTGGCGGGGAGGGGAGCAGAGGGGAGTGCAATTTTCACCAGGGAAACTATCGACTCATTCCGTTTCTGCAGCTCACCCTGCCGGCTCCCGGCTCCCTGCGGCGGTGGGTGACAGGTCCAGGCAGCTCCGTCTGCCTTCCCACCCGCCCCTTCGCTGGCAAGGCTAATTTCCGGGTGGTGGGCGGAGGGCACGGTGCCATGCAAATGTGGTTCAATTTTCCCAGGCAGAGGTAGGAGGGCCGGTTTGCTCCTGGAACTTAGGGCCCACCCCACCTTGGCAGCTTGTCGAAGAGGGGGCTGAGCGCTGATGAAGAATGGTAGGGTGTGAAGAAAGGGCTTCCTCCAGGAGCTTCCAAATGTGGACTCGCCGAATTCCCAGATTGCGGTGAGCCCTGGTCTCCAGGAATGGCGGGGCGGGCCTCCCGAGCCTTCATTCCTAGACACACAGAAACCGAGACTGGGAGCACCGAGAACTCTGGAGGTTCTCTGGAAATCCAGGCGGAAGCGGTGCCCATGCTAAGGTTTGCAGGACCTGCCACCCTCTCGGCACTTCTGTTGCTCAGCTGCACCTCCAGCGCCGCCCAGGCAGCCAGCGGATTCCCAGCCCAGCCCTGCGGCTCTCTGCCAGGATCCCAGGTGGGGCATCACATTTCTGTGTCGGATTGCTAGCCACCAGGTGAGCGGTTCGAAACCACCAGCCTCTCTGCTGGAGAGAGGAGAGGCTTTCCACCTCCATGCTTGGAAGTCCACGGGGACAGTTCTACCTAGTCCTCTAGGGCCACTGTGACCAGGCATCAGCTAGTCTTTTAAGCCAAGGTCTGCAGCCCTTGGCAGTGGCTGAGGGGAGATGGTGGAGAAAACAGCAGTCTAGTTGGTAACACAGCCATTGGGTGCTCAACTGTGAGCTTGGGCAGCTGGCACTCCTCAGCCGCTCCACAAAAGACCTGGCCGCCGGCTTCCAGAAAGATCTCAGCCCAGGAAGCCCTGCAGGGTGGTTCTCTTCGCCCTACAGGGTCACTCGGAGTCAGAACCGACTGGCATCAGCACGTGGAATGTGTGCTTGGCCCTTGTGCCCCTCTCTCCCCGGTGGAACTGAGCCATGTCCTCCCTAAAAATGTTCTGCCCCCTGTCCTCCTGCCTGCCTGCCTTTTCCGACTCCACATCCTGAGACTGCCTCCCACAGGAACCTCTCTGCAGGTCCGCTTCCACCGGCACCCATCGGAGACGGCCAGGGGCCAGACAGGAGGTCAGCGGTTTAAAACCACCAGCCCCTCCTCGGGAGAAGAATGAGGCTTTCTGGTCCCACAAAGAGCGACGGTTTCAGAAACCCACAGGGGCAGTTCGACTCTGCCCTACAGGGCTTCTCTGAGTTGGCATCGACTCATTGGCAGGGGTTTTTTGCAGTGTGAGGAGCCAGACACACAGATATCTGTGAGTGAGATGGATGTATGGCTCCCACCCCCGCCCCCATCCACCTCAGGAACACACGGGCAGATGGGAAGACAGACCGCACAGAAAAGCACGCGGATATCGATGTTCCAATGGGTTCCAGGGTCAACAAGACAGCAGGGAAAAGTGGAAGCTGGGGCAAAATGCAGGCCTGTGCCCCATCTAGGGGGCAGCAGCAGGGCAGCTTCCTCTGATTCCGGCCAACAGAACATGCAGGCCTCGGGCTGCAGACTGTTCACTTTCTTCCCTGAGACGCCAGAAGCTCAGATATTCATGTCCCGACTACTTAGTGCTTTCAGAGCAGCTGTTCTCAACGAGTGGGTCATGACCCTTTGGGGGTCCAACGACCCTTTCACTGGGGTCGCCCGCTTCATAGCAGTAGTAAAATGACTGTTTTGAAGTAGCAACGAAAATAATTTTATGGCTGGGGGGTCACCATCACATAAGAAACGGTATTGGAGGGTCGCAGTGTGAGGAAGGTTGAGAACCACTGGGTTAGGGGCTGTGGAGCTGGTTCTGAGTCTAGAGAACCCAGGCACAACAGAAGGAAGGAAGCTCCACTCAAGCCATTGCCAAGTTGGAGTCCAGTTGTGGTCACTGTGTGAGTCCATCTCACGAAGGGCCTTCCTTCTTCTCTGACCCTGCACTTGACCCAGCGCGGGGTCTTTTTCCAGGGAGAGGAGCCTCGGTGATATAGTGGCTATCCATTGGGTTGCTAACGGCAGGGTCAGCGGTTTGAAACCACCAGTCCCTGGGCAGGGGAAGACAGGGCTTTCTACTCCCGTGAAGAATTAAAGTCTCGGACACTCACAGGGGCAGCGCTACCCTGTCCTGCAGGTTCACTGTGGGTCGGTGTGACTCGAGGGCAGTGAGGTGGGTTTGTTTGGGGTATGTGGGGTTTTGTGGTTCTGTGTTTAGTCCCTCCTGAGAACGTGTCCAAAGCACAGAAGAGAGTCTCGTCACCCTCACACCCAAGGCACTTTCAGGCTGTGCTTCCTCCAAGGCAGACGGGCCGTGACCCTGGCGTCTGCACTGCCGTCGGTCGTCTTGGCCTGCCCTGTGATCCAGAGGCCTCCATTCTTTCCAAATCTTCCTCATTCCCTGCTCAGTCAGAAACATCTTGTCTTAGGTGGGATTAGAAACATCATGCCTCGGGTCATGTCCATCTTACTCCTCCAAGGCACTTCTTGGATGTTCAACACTTCTTTGAGAAGGTCTTTTGCAACAGACTCGTCCACTTTCCAACGCCATCAGATTGGTGTCTCTCTGTTTGTTTAAACGCTGAGGGAGAGGACAAACTATCTACCCATAGCAGCAGGTGGTGCCATCTATGGCATAGAGCTTTTTTGGGGGGAGGGGGCAGGCTGAGTGAGAGGCACAGTACCCAGACATGCCTGCTGGTGAGGAAGTACTTGTTAAGAGACTGACTGACTGACAAGAAACACATTGAAAATCTCACAAACGTGATTATCAAGCCAACAATCCCCGTCTCCCTTCAAAGATAAGTGTGTGTTTCTCAATCGCATCCATTCCTCTCACAGGCCTTTACATTACAACTTTAAGCTCACTGAGTACCTACTGTAGGAAGGAGCCTGGTGAGTGGCTAACTGCAAGTTCAGCAGTTTGAAACCACTGAAGGAAGGTAAGACTTGCTCCCCGTGTCGAGAGGGACAGACTCAGAACCCCACAGGGCAGTTTTGCCCTGTCCTATGGGGTCGCGATGAATTGCAATCAACGTGAAGGCAGTGAGTTCCATTGTGTTGGTCTGGGTAGACTAGAGAAACAAACTCATACACACGCATGTGTGTGTGAGAGAGAACTTTATATCGATCAAAGAGCAATTGTCTATTGAGAAAACATCCCAGCCCAATCCAGATCAAGTCCACGAGTCCTATATTAGCTCACATGTCCCATACCAGTCTGTAAAGTCCTCTTCAGACTCACAACACATGCAATGATGCCAAATGCAAGACGACCACAGGCCAGAGGACGGAAAGTCTTGTGGATCCAGTGGCGGTGTAAGCCTTTCTAGTGTACATAGCTCCATGTGCCTTGTCATCAGGAATATAAAGCAGAGTCTGCCTGTCCCACCCCCAGCCAGCTATTTACCTCTGCAGCACCTCTAAATGAAGTCATCGAGCTGCGATCTGATTGTCAGGCTGAATCCCATCCCATTCACTCTTACTAGGCTCAAGTTGGCACCAGATTGTGCAACCACCATGTCGGTTTCCGTTTTTCTGTGTGTCGACTTCTGGGACGGAATTCTTAGAGCGAGATGAATGAAACGTGTCTCTAACTCTGAGTTGCTCCCAGCCTGGCCAGGGGCCAGACCTGTGAATAGGCCATAGGACTCCAGACCTCATCTTCTGTGACCACCAAGTGCTCTCTCCTGCCTCATAGGACGTGCTCCGTGCTTTGTGTGTGTGTGTGTAGGGGGGGGGGGTGCTACATTACTGGGCATTCTCTACGGGAGCAAAAGACCTCGGCTTTCCCCATAGTCTGCAGCCCTCCAGCAGACCGCGCTAGACAAGCAGCCATACTTGTGTGGCATACCACCGGCTGGGTGACAGGGAAGTCAGTCTACAACAATGACTGGCCTGGGTGACAGTGGCGGCGCCTGCATCCCAAGGACGCATGGGGCTACAGGAGGCTACCACGCCGTGAGCAGAGCTGATCGGGCCTGGGAAATCCCAGAATGCTTCCTGGAGGAGGTGGTATTTCAAATGTTCTTCAAGGAGGAGGGGCGGGACTCAGCTAGACCATGCGTTGGCACATGCTTTCCGTCAAGGGCCTGCTAGGTTCCTTTGGGTTTTACAGCCCAGACAGTCTCTGCGGCCACATTTGGCATAGCTCTGTCGTCATCGTGGTATGAAAGTCACTCAAGACCATCCCAAAATCAATAGGCCTGGCTGAGTTCCAATCAAACCTTACTTATGAAGCTAAGTGGTGGGTCAGCTTCGTTGGTGCAAAAGACGAACAGAGAACAGGTGGTGTTGGGGGGTGAGAAATGGCAGGGCTGTGAGAAGGCATCAGTCATGGATTCCATCCCGCCTGGGGCAACAAAGATGCTGCCTGGGTTCCGGCACAGCTGAACGCAGGCTCCCGGCTTCCTTCTGTGCACCTGGCATGGGCTAGGCACCGGGGACATGGTGGGGAACAAGCCGGATGTAGCCCCTGTCCTCGTGGGGGACAGGCCTGAAACCCACAGACCAACACACCAACAAGCACTGGGTCGATGCAGCCTCCTCACAAGTTGTGTGATCCTGACGAGATCCAGGAGCTGCTCGCCAGCAGATCCGCAGGTACCTGAGGCCATCGTTTTACGTCAGCATGCAGACCCATACCCAACTCTACGATTCCACGAAAGGTGCCCCGGATGGACGGGGCAAGGGTGGGGGTGAGGGTGGGTAGGGGTGCAGGGTGCCTCTGAAGCAACGAAAGGCATGCCAGCTGCATCCATATTATGGGAGCAGCGTCCCAGACTCCATCTTGTTGACCGCGTAGGTGCCCTGCAGCCTGCCGAGGGGCAGCTCATTTACACCTCTCAGGAGGGCAAGAGGACGGTGTCTTCTCTAATGAACATGTGGGAAAAACACTTTGAAATCCAGGATGAAAGCAAGGAAGGGGTGAGGCTCTGGTCACAGGGCCCGGCGCCCGGCTGGGAACTCCCACCCTCAGACCCCTCTCCCGGGTCATTTAGGGGCAGTGGGAAACGCACCTCCTCCATGGCAGGCTGAGTAGGCCTCAGGATCCCGTGGGTTCTGTGTGGGGCTGCTGGCCAGGAGGTCAGAAGTTCGAGCCCTCCAGCTGGTTGTCAGGAGAAAGATGAGGCTGCATACTCTTAGAAAGGTGTACCCCCCCACCCAGGACACCCTCGTTCGCCTCTGACCTCTCAGGTCACTGTGAGTCCTAACGCACCCGGCAGCAGCAGGTTTGCTTGGGTTCCGGACCCAAACAGGGGCATGGAGGGGCGCGGCGGCAGGGGGCCGGGCTTGAGCTGAGGTGGTTACAGCAGCAGACCCTGAGCACCCTGCAGTCAGAGGCACTGAGCCCACCCACACTGTTGCCAGTCATACTCCAGCAAATGTTTACTGCCATGACTAACTGGGTGATGTGTGGGCAGGTTGCTGGGCCTTGGTTGGCTGTTCTTAAAAATGAGCTGATAGCCTGTGTGACCACGAGGTGTTGAAGGGATCGGTACCAGGCATCAAAGAACTAAAATTATATCATTATAAATGAGGGGGAGTAGTTTGGGGACCTGAAGCCCATCAATAGATGAAAGAACATCCTCTTACAGAGGGGTTTCAGGGAGGAGATGAGCCAGTTAGGGTGCAGTGTAGTAACGATGAAATATGCAACTTTCCTTGAGTTCTCAAATGCTTCCTCCCACCCGCTATCATGATCTCAATTCTACCTGATAAATCCAGCTAGACCAGGGGATGTACACTGGAGATGGAAATATGGGAAATTTAGGATAGCTGTCCCCTCAGGAGTAGTGGTGGGAGTGGTGATACTGGCAGGGTGGAGGGATGGTGGAAGAGAAAGGGGGAACCAATTGCAGGGATCTACATATAACCTCCTGTCTGGGGCATGGACAAGAGGGAAGTGAGTGAAGGGACACATTGGACGGTGTATGATATGAAAAAGTAATAACAGTGTGTAAATTATTAAGGGTTTGTGGGTGAGGGGAAGGGGAGGGGAGGGAAATATGAGGAGCTGGTACTGGGGGTCTAAGTGGAGGGAGGATGGTTTGAGAGTGATGAAGGCAACAAGCCTGCAAATGTGGTCTGCATACAATTGATGCATGTATGGACCATGATGGGAGTTGTATGCGGCCCCAATAAAATGATTCATTAAAAAGGGGGGGGGAGGAGCTTATACACAGGGCTCAAGTGGAAAATATTTGGAAATGAATATGGCAACACGTGTACAAATATGCTTGATACAAATGATGTATTGAATGCTATAAGAGCTGTAAGTGTCCCCCCTAAAATCATTGGTGGGGGAAAGGGCTGATAACAGGGCTTTGTCTTCATGGAGTGGCAGCAGCAGACGCTGGGGCCACCCAGGGCACAGAGGTGCTAACACTTTGGCAGTGGGTGTTCGGGGAGCTGCCACCTGTGCCAGGGGCAATGCCCAGGGAAACTCATTCTATTCTCACAGCGACTGTGGAATGCCATCCCTGTTTCTAGACGACAGCCTCGCGGCTGTCCACAATGATGAAGCACTGTGCCACTCAGGCAGGCCACCCCACGAATAGCTTCCCCCAAGCTGTGGTGCACAGAGAGGTGGCGTAACTTGCCCAGGGTCACACAGCCTGTGCGTGGCCGCATTGGAAATGGACCCCAGCCAACGTGGATCAGAATCTGGCTCCCCGCCCTCCATCGTCATTAGCCCTTATCCAGTTGGTTGCTGACCGACAAGGTTTCTGGGAGGTAAAGGGATGGATGTCCCCTCTGCATGGGCCAACCGAAACCCCAAACCCACGGCCTTCCAGTTGGCACTGACCGGAAGACTCTAAGACTGTATATATTTATGGGAAGAGACGACCTCTTCTTTCTCCCGTGGAACGGCCAATGGGTTTGAACTCTGAACCTGAGGTTAGCAGCCCAGTGCTTAAGCCACAGCGCCACCAGGGCAAAGCGAGGGTCACATCTCAGTCTGTCCATCTCTGACTTCTCCCCCAAAGGCTCATCTATTCCTAGTGGGGTTTTTTTTTTTCAATTGATGGATCTTTTTATGGGGCTTCTGATTTTATAGGAGCAAGCTGTGTCTGGCCGGGTTTGTGGTACAGACTGTAACTGAGGGGCTCCTGAACGTGCTGGGACATCCAGCCCCAGGGATGGGTGCTGGGTGGGTCTGCCCTTCGTAAGCACACACGCATGACTACTGCTGGCCCCAGGGGCACGTGACTGGCCCGGGACAGAGCAGCTAGGAGGTGGCCGAGCTGAAACAGAGGAGTCCTCTGGATCCCAGCTTCCCCGTGCTCCGTCCCCAAGGGATGCAACAAATGCAGCCTGCGTCCTGTTTGGTTAGGGGTGCACAGTGCCTTCGTAAAATTAGAATCCACATCAGCTTGGCAGGAAAGTCGGGGTGGGGGTGGGTGGGGCTCGTGGCTGAGAGGGTCACGCCTCGGGCTGCTAACTTTTACAAGGTCAGCAGTCTGAAGCCATGAACTGCCCCTGGGGAGGAAGAGAAGGCTTTCTGTTCCCATAAAGATTTACAGTCTCAGAAGCCCACAGGGGCAGTTCTGCCCTGGCCTGGGGGGGGGGGGGGGGTCACTGTGAGTCAGCATCCCCTCGGTGGGGGTGAGTTTGGGGTTGTTGTTTTTTGTGTGCTTTGGTTTCAAGAAAGAGATCTTCTGGGGCTTTGGTGGCACAGTGGTTACTCAGGGTGTTGGCAATGCCAAGGTCAGCAGTTTGAGACCACCGGCCTCTCCTCGGGAGAAAGATAGCTTTGTACTCCTGTACGCCGTGACCGTCTCAAAGCCGACAAGGGCAGGTCCACCGTGTGCTACGAGGCGGCCGTGAGTTAGAATTACGGGTCGGGGGAGGAGGAGTGTTAAGATTCAAAACCTGTAACCACCAGAATGACCTGGATACTCGGGGTGGCTGCTGGTGGACCGCCACAGCCGTGGGATTGGCAGAACAGCAAGGCAAACCCGGTCTATCCCACTTTCCCACGGGCCATAGTGGGCCGTCTGAGCCCTGGGCCTGCGTGCCGTGACATGCGCGGGAGAGGATTCTTTGAGATTCGTGACGAAAAAGAGAACTAGGGGAATGCGACCTGCCGGAGCTGGCCCACAGAAAGGGGATAGCCGTGACGGTCAGCGTCTTCCTCAGAACCCGCTCGCCCACCTCCCTTGTGTCCCCAGCCCGCCAGGCAGTGAGCCTCTCAGGGTTCCCACCGTGGTTCTGAGCCGAGGCCGGCAGAACCCGGGCTTGAAGTTGGAAATGACATCAGTGCGTGAGGTCGACGTGAAAAAGACAGATGCTGCTTTCTGCCTTCGAGAAATCCTTCCCCAGCCCCTGTCCCTTCCTAGTCCACCAGAAGGACTCGTTTTCCAGCCTCCTCGCTTAGACCTGCACAGCCCTGGTGGCAGTGTGGCATACACACCGAGCTACTCACCCCAGGCCGCCAGTTCAAAACCACCACCTGCCCCTCCAGGAAAAGACGAGGCTCTCAACTTTTCACGGGTCTTGATCCTGAGTCCCTGGGCGGTGCTCTCTAAAGGGTTGGTAAGGGCCCTCGGAAGAAAGGCCTGGTGATCTGCCTCCCCCAAACCAATCAGTGGGACCTGAATGAGCCGGTTCTGCTCTGACAGGCGGGCTCAGCACGAGCCCAACCTTCCTCATGTGGAGGCAACCCAGGCAGGATCCTGAGCCGGGGCCTCTGGAAGCAGGTGCCCTTGAATGCAGTTCCTCCTGAGGTGGGGACCCCGGGCATAACATTATTTTCGTCGCTACTTCATCACTGTCATTTTGCTACTGTTACAAGTGGTCATGACAATATCTGATAGGCAGGATGTATTTTCCTTGTTCCAAATTGAAAGCATAGTGATGAAGTACAACAACAACATGTCATTCTGGATTGTGAAATATTTATTTCTAATGACAAATGAAATGAAATTTTTGCCTTGAAGCATGTTGTCACATGGGTAACAGCCTTCACACCAGGTACTCATAGGTGGGCGTATCTGCATGTGGACAGACCTGTCCAGAGATGGCTAGAGGAGTGATGTCTCGGTTCCGAAGATCATCAGAAATGTGTGTTTACCGATGGCCTTAGGTGACCCCTGTGAAAGGGTCAGTCAGCCCCAATGGGGTCTCGGCCCACAGGTTGAGAACCGCTGGAACCCTAAGGTCCAGCTCTGTACCTGCTTCCAGAGACCCCGGCTCAGGATCCTGCCCGTGTCACATCCCTGTGCTTTTCAAGGATTCTGTGATGGTGGCAAAGCAGAGCTGCCCTGGGCCGGGGGGAGGGGGTGGGGCGGGTTTCCTGGACTGTCCACTTCAGCACATGGCGCCGGTGTGCTCACACACCGACCTGTCGTGAACAGCGGACCGTGACCACGGGGGATCCGTTGCAGCAGCAGGAGGAGAGGCCGCCAGGGGGGACAGGAGGGCGGCACGTGGGAGGTTTCACCACCCCCACCTCGAGCAGAACAAAGGTGCCCTGGGGACCTAGCACTGCAGCGCTCGCTGGGCTTTGAACTGAAATGGTGGCCGTCTCTGGCCCTGGCCGCTCTGCGGGAGAAAGACGTGCCTGGGTTTCCACGGAGAGAACACCTGAACAAGGTCACTGCCATCGAGCTGATGCCGACACGTGGAGGCCCCATGGGGCCAGGCTAGAGCGGCCGGGTGGGTTTCCCAGACAGGGGCGCTTTATAGGGGCAGAAAGCTCTCCTTTCCCGAGGAGCGGCAGGTGAGTCACATCCAGGCCGCCAGAGCCTTGAACCCTGC